>OMOW01115096.1:0-11972 GCA_900312555.1 Lamprogrammus exutus | reverse complement strand
AAAATCTGAATCTCTCTCCTTTGAAACTCTCCATTTGGAGAATATCGTCATCTCTTATTTTGTGGTTCTCTCTCTCTACTTGGGGCACATTGTATAAGCCACCATTTAAAAAAAATGTTGGTGATTTACAGTGGCGTGTGTTACATGGAATCATTGCTGTAAACTCCTTTATTTCCATCTTAAACCCTACAGTTTCTGACAAATGTCCCTTTTGGTCACAGAGAGAAACCATTTTTCACTGTTTTTTACATTGTAGCAGTTTGTTACTTTTGTTTGATGCTTTGAAGGTTCTCTTAACATCGCTTAAGGAAAGTTTTAGTGAACAGGTGTTTATTTTTGGGTTTTCATATGGTAAAACAAAAAAGAAAAAAGGTCGCATAATTAACTTCCTGTTTGGACAGGTAAAAATGGCCATATACATTAGACGGAAACAGAAAATTGAAAATGATCAAGAGAAAGATTGTCTGCTAGTTTTCAAAAGTCTAGTTAAGGCACGTATAATGCTGGAGCATAAATATTATTACAAAATGAATGATTTGGACACCTTTAAAAATACTTGGGACATTGAAGGTGATGGTCTTTTCTCCCTGAAAAATGATGAAATACAATTTTGTGATGGGATAACTTAAGTTGTTGTTTTTTGGTTGATATCAGATGTGGTATAGAATCATTGGAATGTAAATTAGTATAAATAATGTAAATAAAGTATTTTTAAAAACTCAAACTCTCTCTCTCTCTCTCTCTCTCCTCATTGTGATGAATTCTTAATTTGTGTGGGGATTTTATTTGGCTGTTTGTCAGAGGATCATTTTATTTTCAGTCACTGTGTACGTCAGCCTCAGGGTATCTCTTTATTCCTCTCATTCTCTCTCCCTCCCTCTCTCTATCCATTTCTCTCTCTAAAATGCCCATGCTTACTCTCGAGGGCCCAAGTTAGATTTGTTCGGTTCTACGTTATGTGCAGAATTTGTCACGTGGATCTCACATAAAATGGGATCTACTGAAATGCTTCATCATGATACAGAACTCATGGTGCAGCACACATTTACATTTTATTTTGATTCAGATGGTGCCCTGGGCTAGCTGTCTTCAGTAAGTGGATTTAATACAAAAATCTGATTATTATACAAGCTAGGAAGTAAAGCAATCAGAGGGACCGAGGTTATATTAGGCAGCAATGTGGCAATGCCAGATGATATGATTGCTCTTAAATCAAAGGACACACTGTTTGAGCCCTGCAAAGCTCCCTGCTGAAGTGTACTTGGGCAAGAAACAGAATAGCTGCAGTCATGTTGCTCTGTAGCTGAATGTGACCTCTACGTTTCCTGCTGGAGATCAATAACGTCACACATAATTATTAAATTACAAGGCTGCTCATTTGAATCCAGCCCTCTGGCTAATTGGTAGAGGCCATTATAGCATATTTGTGCATACATTCCTTTGAGTTTGTCAATGACTTAATCAAATCAAATGGCACAAGTGGAATACTTAGAGTGCTTTGGTGTTATAGAATTATTTGAAATTATGTTATCATGCTATGGTTAAAAGTGTTTATTTATTTGGGCTTAGAACTAAAAATGTTACAACATTATCGGGCCCTGAAATGACAAGAGTGCAAGTTATTTTCATTAAGCTCAGTCCCAGCAGACACAGCAACCCATTCCCCTCCCTTGGGTTTAAGGACATTATTCAATTTTGCTCCCTGAGTAAAAAACAAGGCTCCCTTTCTCATTCTCTCTCCCTCTCTCTGGGTTAGGTGATAGGATCTGCTCTGACTGATGGTCAAGGTTTAGGCGACAGTAAGTCCAAACATATAACAGAAGCTCACCCACTGAATAACAAACTTTTTCTCATCCTGGGTCCAAAGGTCAGATGTCTATTCAGGCAGCGCATCACTCTCTCTCAGGGGACAGAGCTGTCAAAGAGCACGCTCAATCTTCATACAAAGTTCCCTTAACCTCCAACACACAGACAAATCATAGAGAGTGAAGCAGACAGATGAGTCGACTGCATGGAGGAACTCTGAGATAATGGGAACATTCAGAGCTTCTCCCTTATTTTCTCTCTTCTTCTCTGTCCATTTCTCACACAGGCAAACACACTCATAAAGGTGCACCTTCTGGCAGATGACGGATTTCTGCATATATTCATCTTGAGAAGGGGTAAGCAAAAAGGTTAGCGTCATGCAAAGTCAGGAGGGGTCTCAATATATCTCTCAGTGCAGGGAAGCAGTCAAATTCTCCCCTTTCTCTTCACAATGGATGTGAAAAATGAGGGCAGAATTGCTGTGACGCCTGAAGAATTGCTTTTCCTTGACAATTTTTCTGCCATATTCATTTATCAGTGAAGCAAAGGCATTGGGAACATATCACCAGTGACTGCCTGGTTCAAAGCACACAAGTTGAGTTGTGGAAGAGGCACTCCATGCATCCAAGGAAGGAAGAGGAAAACAATCAATTAAAATGACATGGATGGGTGAAGAATTAAATGTCAAACGGTGCCTAACATTTCCTGTCAGATATTTCTCATTCATCCCTTGATATTTTGGTTTTTGAGGAATCATAAAAAAGGAAGTCACGCTCCTTGACAGCTTTTAGACTCACATTCCACTGAGTTAGATTTTCACGCACTCATACAGCACATACAGAATGTTAACTGCAATGCTTTAACTGGTATTTGCTGGTCTGGGAGACTGGATGTCGTAAATAGAATTTTGTACGTCCAGATCATAATGATTTTAGTCTCCTGAATCTTATTTTAGAAGCAAACACATTGGGATTGTGTGTGCCTCAGGACAGGATCTGAGAAGTTGCAAAATCACATTTGATTCTGTTACAGGTATTTTCTTCACCTGTATGCCTTCGGGGAAACAGGCTTACTACATGCTGAGGCTGAGGAAAATCTCAACACTTATAGTTATGTCCTCACAAATGTGAAATCATGGGATTTGGATGTACAAGGGAAGCAAAACCAGTCTAAGCTGAGAACTCAGAGAAATCAAAATTCATAACCTGCTGCTCCTACAGGTCACCATTCAGGTTATCATCACTCCCATCAAACATGCTGCTTGCATAAATCTAAGATTTGTCATTTTTTTCTCCTCAGTTGCTCAATTGTTTTTTTGTGTGGTTGGTTTCCAGGCTGTGGCAGCAACCTTTTAAATCAATACTCTTGCAAATCATGGCAGAAATTTAAAGCAAATGAGCAGAGAATGATGTTAAGTTGAGGTAAGAAGGGGGAAAGGAGTCAAGGTACAGAAAAACAATTTGCTTTCATTTAATACTGACTAACAAGTTCTTTTTACTCTTTTCTGTCAAAGTTGTTAGTTGGTTGATGTTGCGGAAAAAATTTACGGCTGTTTTCACAACATTTTTTATTGCTGTTTAGAAAGTTTAAACTAACTATGGCTGTGTTCAGGATTAGTGGCTCGAAAATGGATAATTAAAACAATTAAATGCATGTTCATCATTCAAAGTATACAAAGTATCATTGTTTTTTTTGTTTATAATTTAGCTCTAAGCTGCTATTCTGAACAAATCTCATGATGAATTTGTGATATATTGTTGATGGATATTTAACATCACGTATTAGTGTTATCACTGTCAATGGCACTAGACAAAAGAACTTTGCATCAACCAGCAGTCCAGGACAATAATGATAATAATGTTAAAATGTGCCTGAATAAATATAAATGATTACAATGAAACTTTGTGTACAATATAATTAAACGTTCAGTTCACAGTTGCATACCTACCCAACCGCAGCATTTCACAATTTGATCCCAGCAGTCCTGAAACCTTGAACTGTACCACAATATAATCATGTATACATGTTTCCAATTATTCAGATTCATTAAGCTAATCATCCGTAACAACAACATGAACACACTGGGGACTTGGGCAACTAAATACCTCCATTTATCTGATTTAATCTCTCTCTCTCTCTCTCTTTCATATCTGCATAAGAACAAACAAAATGCATCTTTCTTAGCCTTATGGGTCATCTGGTGTGGTGAAAGCATCCCATTACCTTTAAAATGAATACAGTTTTATTAATGGGATTTGATCTTGAAATCCCATATGTTTAACAAAATAAGCCACTTGTCATTCAAAATGAGCTCACCCACAAAAGAAATGTTACCACTAGATGGGGTAAAAGAGTTTGTCCAGAGTGACTAATTCTTCATCTGGAACACCTATTTACTATTTATTACTTAACATAGAGAGAGAGAGAGAGAGAGGGGAGACTGTTGCCACTTATAAAAAACACTCTCATGTCTTTAGGAGAATTTCACATGTTTCCCTTTAATACAACTTCCTAAATGTTATTTTTTGTCTGAAATAGGGCCCTTAAGCTGTAGAACATCCCCACTATTAAACCACATTTTTTTCATTTTACCCTCCGTTCTTTTTCCTCCTTCTGTTCTCTCTACTTTGAGGCAAACTAAAGTGGAAACCAAAGACCAGCCAAGGGTCTTCACTCTCTTGTCTCTAGAGGCCTATACATCGAACCCGCTGTACCCCCCTCTCCCCCCCTCCGCACTATGGCTGCCCACTGCGCCCAGTAGTTAGGATGTGTCAAATTTCCCTACTGTGGCGTATGGGATCAATATGGTGTAAATCCAAACTCAAACACATTATCAGCAAATCCCATGAAAACAACACAGCCAATAATTAATTTATCGTCAAAGCAAATATTATGCAGCCTGATGCAGCTTATGCTTCTGCTGCTGTCCAAAACCTATTAACACACATTAGAAACTGCATACTTCAGCCCAACAGTCCTCCAATTATGACTCAATGATGAAATTTAGCAGGTTACAAGATCTCGATCAGCTGCCTAACTGTTGATGTTATAGCACCACCTTCAGGCCGATTGATGTTTACTTTTTTGCGTAAGTAGTGAGCACATTTCCACCAAGATTGGTTACAGAGGCTAATTCCTTCATGAGATACAGCACTTTTTGAAGAATCAGCCACGGCCACTCAACTTTGGCTGCCAATTATAGCAAAACTGTAAGGAATATAAAAAAACAAATATAAAACATTTGTCCACCTTGGGCCAGACATTCACAAAATGTCACAAAATGACAATTGACCCCAAATTGTAGGAGGAAATACAAAAAAAGCATTTTGATTAACTTACAGTTCTAAAGTTATAAGCCAGAACATAAAAGTGGTAATTACAGCGCCACCATCAGGCCGACTTGTACCAAAATTGAATGGATTCTTCCCTTGATCATGTCCAACCAGCACGCCAAGTTTCATGAAAATTGGTTGAGAACTTTTAGAGTAATCCTGCTGACAGACACCTTGGCTGAGGTAATAATAGCAGCTTTGTTTAAGAGACCAATGATTAAGACTGATATTCAGATACATTCATACTATTGACGGCTCTGCTCTTGTGTGGAGACCCCTGTTCGCTCAACGGATAAATTGTGCTTTTATATTTCTCACTCAACATCCTGGTATAAAACTATCCTGAGCATTTTACTGAAGATATTTATAACCATCGATCTGCAGCCAGGGTGGGGAGCTGGAGCAGATGGTAAGAAGCCAACAAGTGACTGAACATGGCCTCATTCCGATAAACTATAGTTATTGTGCGGGATAAATTAGGTTTATAACCATAAAGCATTCCTAATGGCAGAGATAAATCAAAGCATCTTGGGATGATTAAACATCCATTCAGGCTTGTTTACAGTAGTTTTGCATGCCCGGCCACAACGATGTTTACTTTCATGTTTCATATTACCACACATCTCATGACCACACACAACACAGACTCCACAATCACACACTCCAATCAGATGATTTTTTACATTCGTTTTGAAGTGTCGAAATAAGCAGTCTGAGCTGTCAGAGTGAAAGAGAAGAGAGGAACAAAGTCCATTTTCTTCTTTATTTGACCTTGTTGCTGGCATTTAATGTTATACAGAGTCAAAGTGTTATCTCTATATTTTATCTGTTTACCTTAGTTACACTCGCACTGTCACACACAATATTGCCTTTCACAGCGCAACCTTTTCATGAACTCAAGAACCTTTCCTTTGTTTTGCACCAAGGAACTAGGATTGGTCTCAGAATTATGGTTTCTTAACCATTTTTTAACTCCTTTACTGCTGGGTAATTGTAATCATCCCTCGCTGATCATGCAGACACAAGCGGGGAAAGTAGTCCCCTAATATAGTTCAGCACTTTTGTTCCAAAAGCATCTAATCACATCTGGGAAATGGGAACCACAGTCTGGTACTGCTGGTCATTGAACAGCTGCAGTGGAGCAGTTAGGGGTTAAATAATAGCTTCTGAGGGAGGAGCAACTATCAAACATTCACTTATCTTTCCAGTCCAGGGAACTGACTGTCCAAATGTAAAAATGGCTGCTGGTGAGGCTTTAGAGATTTGTTCATGTCCTCATCAGCCCATGTGCACTACCAAATTATATATATAATGAGTCTGATGGAAGAAGACACAAGTGGTAAGCATAATAATCTTTGTCTGTCCCACTCATTAAGAAAACAAACTTTAGATTACTTCTCCTTTTCAACCCTTCCAGTGGTTCTGTTCTGTTCTTAACCAATGAAATGTGTCACGTTTGACTGGGGGGTTTCAGTGTGCACTAAGATAAACAGGTTCAGTCTCAGATGCTTTGTCTCCATGTTAACAGTTTAGCAGATACACATGCAGATCCCTACATACGCACACATTATGAAGATACACTTTCACACTGCAAATACAGTACTTTCTAGCAAGATACATTATAGTAAGCAAGAGTCTGTTTACTCTGATGGCAGCAGTGTAGTAGCTCAGTACAATACAAAGCCAAAATACATCCAAAGACGGCCAAAACGATCATACTATTAAAAAAAACGAGGCAAACATAAAACATATTGGAAGTTGATGGGTGCTAAATATACTGAATAACTCACCCAGTGTGATCTCATGTTTAGCTAAGTCACAATGGGCTTAATTCAAAGTTGAAATATGCACATGTAAGTCAGAGTTAATACCAACTTTGTGCTCTTCAAATTAGGTTTGATCGCAGTATAACACTGCAACCACAGGAAAGTATTTCTTTAGTTTTAATTTTAATTTTAAATTTTAATTTTTTATGTATTCACCTGCCAGTTCCTGCAGATTTTCTGTTTTTGATGCCGACATACAGGAAAAAGTTAAATGAGAGAACTGAGGAAAATTACTTTACATATTCTGAATATTACTGAGCTGTCTCTGGTGGGAGCATCAAATGACATGAATATTCAGAATGTTTCCAAAGAAGGGAAAACACAAGACGTCTCTCCGTTTGCCTGTGTCTGTTAGTCTGTCTCTCTCTTTTTGCTCCGTCTCCCTCTCGGTTCAGTCTAAATGGAGAACTCAGATTCAGTGATCATATTTACTCCTCATGGGTACCAGTTTCTTCACACAATAGGCTGGTATGTATACTTGCATAGAATTTGTCAAATCTAATAACTCCAGCAACCCACACATGACTCCCATGTGACCCGAAGAACTCACACGGCCAAATGTGTGAACGACTCTCAGAGGATAAATACTGCTTTACTGCAAACTACTGACTCACAACTGGGATGACAAGTGCAATGTTGTTAATACTAAACAGCAAGTCCTGGTGTCGTGAACTACAGCTGGTACATGGGAGTCAAAAGGTGTTGCTGATGTTTTTATTTTGCTTTAAACAAATAAGGAAAGCACACTATCACCAGAAATTGTGATAGAGCCGAACAAAGCTCGTCTCAGCCCCTAACACACACACATACACACGCTAAATTTGCAGTTACCTTAAATGTTATTGACAAACCAGTCATCTCCTTCTCTAAGAAGCGTGCATTCATTTCAGTCAAGCTCCAAGTCTCTGAAGAGAAGGATGCTCATTTACTGGCTGGATTGTCATTCAAAGCAGTGAGCTTTCACAGCCTGCTTATCAGGCAGAGATGTCAAAACAACGTGAAAATGTGATGTTTTGGTGCCACACATTCTTATTACAACACACACTCTCTCTCTCACACACACACACAAAACACACACACATCGCTTAACATCTGACACAGAACATACACCTTGAATTAGACAAGCCTCCACAGAAATGCATGTTTATTCTAATGCATGCCAAAACATCCACAATTTCTCTGTTTATGATTTCTGATGTTTGCATAATGTGTATGACGTTTTATTGCTTGGGGTGTGATAAAGTGGGTGGTCAAGGCCATAGAGCTGCAGAATGTGGAGGAATTCTAATGTTATGTAAATGTATACTGCTGTGCAAATAATCGGCACATGAGTGCATTGGTTATTATCTACAGCACAAGTTGATATTAAAGCCATTGTGATTTCATCAATGTACCTGCACAAACCGCACACAAATGACCTCGTTAATTTTTTCTTTCACCCTGATATGATCTGTTTTGCAATTAGAAACACAATGGTTTGACTGCATCCACTTTATCAGGCAGTGATGAAGGTTCTCTGGGCTGATCAGATTCTCTATGCGCTCAGATTAAATTTGTAGACATGTTAAATTTCTTGCAACGCTTGAATGCCCAAATCCATTTGAAGCATCTGAGGAGGAAACATTTAGCTTATTAAACATTTAAATCAGGTGGGTGTTCTGGAGCAGTGGATATTTGAGAGTTACATCTGTTTCAACACGCTTCTGTGTATATCTGTCTTTCAAATTAAACCCAACATCACTCACAATTAAAATTAATAAATTCCACCGCACCAGCATTGTAGCTCAAGATAGAGTATGTGCATGTGTGTGTGCGTGTGTGTGTCTGCTTCTGTGTAGGAAAACACAAAGGCCCCATTTACGCCTTGCCTCATTGTTTGCATAAAATGTTATTTTACGCTTTTACACCTTAACATGCATTAGGTCTGTCAGATATGACCACATATCAGAGAGGTGTTGATTCAACTCAAGACTGCATTATATGGAAAAGTGTTTCCAATTTTCTATCACCCTCACATATGTGTATGGGTTGACAAAATATTGGAAACACCTTTCAATACAATGCAGTGCTATATAACAGCACCACTAAAATGACTGAAATGAATCAACACATTTCAGACAGAATGGCAACAAAAACTGAGAATTATCAGCTTCACTATAGCAAATGTATTAAATTGGATTGTGCAGGTGTATCTAATAAAATGGCCACTGAGTGCATTATCTTAAACTGATATATATCATCAATCTGTAGTTATTTGCAATGGAAGAGTTATGTGTTTTTGCTTATCCTAAGTGCGCTTGATCCTAGATTGCAGTATGAGACAGCCAATTGCTCTCTCTTGTGGCCAAAAACAGCCTACAGAAAAATTCTCCACAGAGTAGTCATTGATTCATAAGCCATATAGAACAGCCAGACAGTTTGTGAATATTTTGGTTATGTCCATGGTCGCACTAGAGTTTTCTAATCAAAATACAACATGACTTATGGCTGCATCATGGGCTATTGAGGCCACAGTTGGTGGAGAAAGTAGTAAAACTGAGGAAAATCTACCTGAGGAAAACAAGTTCATTCTCACCTTTATTCCTTCGCTTTTCAACTTACAAGCCGTGCTTGTGCAATCACAACAGCAAACTATGCTGACTTGCTATGAAAACAACAAAACTGACACCTGATGGAGGTATAAAAAAAGGGGGGATAATTGCAGAGAAGCCAATGCTTTGTGTGGCTGACAAAGCCTAGCCAAATTATTAGTTGCAGAATCTTGCCTGAGGTTTTCTTAGTGGAACTTGATTTCAATAGGCTGACTTACAGTTTGTGACACATGCAACTTTCCATTTTTCTCCAGTTTTGGAGTTTTGGAATGCCCATTTTGTTCTGTATTGTAGTCAGTGTTGCTGCAAATGCAAACAGATCAGTGATGTAGGCAGACCATTCTTTATTTTGCTCCAAATACAGGTGAACAGGTGGCATTAAGATAAAGCTCCACCACAGAGATAAACTGTCTTAACCCAAAGCACTTTACAATACCTCTCATACCTGCTCATTAGTTACTCATTAGTTAGGGGTTTAGTGTCTTGCTCAACAACACTTTGACAGGCTTTCTTGTAGGAGCCTGTGATTGAACCAAGAACCTTCCAATCCCTAGATGACTGCTCTACCTCCTGAGCCATGCTGCCCCAGAGAGCCAGTAGGTAGCATGCTATGTGCCTATCTGCACAAGTATTGGGAGCTGGACATTTTAAACCTGATGATCTTTTTCTTCCTTTTCATTTTTGACATTTTCACACTTGCTCTGCAGCTGATAACAGCCAAAGAAATGCATTAAAGTCCAGCGAGTTCATTGGACATCAAAAACCCCAACCACGCACAGTTACTCATTGTACGTAAAGGCAGAATTCAAAATAAGTGTGTGCTCACCCGTGTTGTCTCACTCCATTTGCTATAATCTCTCTATCTCCCTTGCTTGTTTCTTTCTACCTCATTTCCAGCAGCTGTCTGTCTCTGTATTCTCTCCCCTGGTTTCCTGGTGCTCTATGTGTCTCATCTTTTGAGATAAGTATGGACAATTGACACAGACTAAACAGTTAACTTGACTTACTGTGAACACCTCTGTCATTAATAGTTCTGTGAACATTAGTTTTGATAGAGAAGGTTATTTTCTGAAGCTCTGAATAATTAAAAAGTTATTTCCAATTAACCTGAATAGACTATGATTTAAAAATCTGATTGATATTTATTTGTTATCGTCCCAACCACCAATAAATAAAATTGGATGGTATAATGGTCTATTGGGATGACGTTGCTTGCATCTGATCAGCCAAGTAGAGGAAAAACCACTGTATACCTGGATTTAATCACCTCTGGATTGGTTGATTTGCAATCGCATAGTCTAGGTCTGTTACTCAGAGTGAGCTCACTTCAATTTATGCCAATTTCAGTAGCATGAAGGTGTTTACATAAAAACTTTAGCTGCAGTATCATCAAAGCATGCAAACATACTGGCTGAGTTAACATATAGCTGTCAACACACACTGTGGGGAAATGTGAAAAATGAAAAATAATCACCTCCTTGGTGAAGGTGCACATCTTCAGCCCTTTATGTGAAAAATACACTTTTCAGAACAAAAATGTATTTCTCCCTTTCCTGTATTTTTGAGTGTCATGGTGTAAACAGCCATGTGTGTCCAATACACAGTTAGTGCAGTGACACTAGCATGATCCCACACCAGCTTATCACTTACAAAGCTAGTTAGAGTTATTTTTTGATTTCACACCTGGCTAATAAGTAAGCAGTGCAACTGGAGATCAAGAGTTTTGTTCCACACAGGTCAAAGACACTTTTAAGATGTGCTATTGTAAAGAACACGAGGCAACAATAGGCACAGATGATCAGTGTAGTCTTCATTAGCAGCAACATATCCAGCAGCACATACCAACAAAACATAACACACAGCTCGCACCCAATTTATAGCGTCGCCAAAACTTCCTGTAACATCATAGAACTTTCTCTACTGTTTTCTGTTTGTTCTAAGGGTGTGTATCTCTCTCTCTCTCTGAGACAGATACGATCTGTACATTATCAACGATATACACTTAATGCACCATTTAAAGCAACCAAAGATACAATACGATTTATAAGATAGGATAATCCTTTATTTATCCCACAACGGGGAAATTTGCAATGTACAGCTACAAAAGTGGATAGTCAACTAGAAGAAGCATCACTACAAACTAAGACTAAAGCTAAAAACAATAAACTAAAAACAATAAATAAGCAATTATAAGTAAGAGGCAATATAAACAATATAAACAAGGCAAGAGAGTACAAAAACTATGTCTGAGGTAGATATTGCACACTTGAGTTGCAGGTGATATTGCACACAAAAAGAGCTGATATTGCACATTTTAGAGAGAAAAAAAGTTCAGGTGTGTGTGGTTTACTGGGAGCAGTGCTGATTATACAGTCTGACAGCTGCAGGTAGGAAGGACCTGCGATTCCTAATCCTTA
>OMOW01114953.1:0-10526 GCA_900312555.1 Lamprogrammus exutus | reverse complement strand
ATGGACCCTTATGGATCCATGAACACGTGCTAAAGCCTCTCAAATCTCCTCTACATCAACTTATACGTTTAGTGAGATACAGATATGTTCACCTCTGACCTTTGGACCCAGAAACCTCTGTATGTTGTCATGGATCTCTATCCTATAGTAACTTCCGGGTGCCTTCTCACATCGGTCGGCAGCTCGTGCGATGTCGCCGCCGTAACGTGAAGTTGCTGAGAGAACGTTGTGGAGATATACATGCAGGGCGTCGTGAGGACAAACAGTAGAAGAAGAAAATCGATGTGACAAGGCGTTAGCGTCATTATAGCGTAACACAGTTCTGTTTGTGAACCACGCAGATACGTTGAGCTTTTATTGTGGAGGGCATAACTTCTATCTTTGCTGTAATCGCTGCAGAGGAAAATTCTTACAGATTGCCTGAGTGTCGATGATCTTAGGTTTGTCGCTCTAATCCTTTCTGCCATTCACTCTGTTCTTTATTTCAGAACAAACTTGCTAAAGCGCTGTACGACAACACGGCGGAGTGTCCGGACGAGTTGGCCTTCAGAAAAGGGGACATCGTCACGGTGATGGATCAAAACGTGGCCGGCAGCAGCGGGTGGTGGATGTGCTCGCTGTACGGGCGGCAGGGACTGGCCCCTGCAAACCGACTGCAGCTCCTACCGCAGGCTGCAACAGCTGCAGGCTCCTCAAGTCGTGGTGCAGAAAAGCTTAAATTAGCTGGCACTCAAACTGCTGACAGCCCTCAAAATATCTACCAGATCCCAAGCGTGCCCAGAGCCTCCAACAGTGTGCTGTACGAACACATGGACAGGATCTATAAGGTCCCATCTATTCCTTTGTCATCTTCAACAAGCACCATCCCATCAGCACTTATGAACAGCACGGAAGCACCGGCAGCAAACAAGGTAGGAATTGTCTACGTTGAGCATTATGCAACAGGTAGCAGCTTCTGTGTTTGTTGAAGAGAAGATCAGAAACACGTGGACACATGTAGATCTGTCTCTCGCTCTCCAGTCAGATAGTCTTCTTCCTTGGGAAGTGTTAACTCTCATGATTAGAGAGGTCGACGGTTGCTGAAACGCAATGTTCTGAAACCCCCTGCTGGCAAAAGAACTTACAGATGGGGACCGGGGGCCTCTCCATGGGGACAGGCATGCAGCGCCGGCTCTTTATGGGCCCGTAAAAGACAAACAGACACAGACTTCAGACACTTTTTAACTGCAAACAGCAGCCAAAGCCGCCAGGGACTCCAGAGAGACATAGGTGTCAGTGCTGGTGCCTGTATGGAAGGAGGTGGGGAGACAAACACCCACATGTTCACTATTTCCTCTCCTGCTCCAGGGGAGTCCTGTTCCCCTCTGCAGTAGCCATCTAATATCCAATGAGCAGCCTGGTTTCCATTACAGAGCCGCTCTAATTGGCAAAATACATTAATGATGGCCTTCTCGAGCTCTCTCAAGGGGCTTTAGAGAGACGGCGTCCCCATAAACGCGTTGATGCCGAGGTCAATGAGGTAGATGCATGTACGATCAAAGTATTGCTACTGTTCCTTATCCGACCCCGGTACCACAGACTGTGTTTGTCTGCAGCCTCCAGGCTTCAGCAGTCCAAAAGGGGAAGTTTACGACGTCCCGAGCCAAGCGAGACGAGCCTCGCTGTTCAACGTGAGTCTCTGCTAATGCACTCATGCACAACATACTCTCTGTTCAGCGGCTGTTTGCGTATGAATGCATCTTTCACTTACCCCGACCGTCCTCTTCTAAACTTCTAAACAGCCATCAACAACGCCAAGACAGATGACTCGGAAAGCTTCCCTGGTCCCAGTGTGTGAGCTGGAGAACAGATTTAACTCTGGAGAGAGGTTCAGGTGCAGCAGTCCAGGAGACTCTTACGTAAGCCTCAGACTCACTTTGGCTGCTCTGTGTTTTTTGTCACATTTCTGTCTCGCAAATCAGGCCGCTGCTGTCAGTTGGAACCAATAACGTCATTCCTGAAGACTTTTCCTTTTTGCACAGTTGATCTATTTTATGTCTGTTTGTCCTTTTGTGTGTTAACCACTAAAACTCACAAGGAAAAGTAATGCTTACTCTGTCCGCATATTTCTTGTTCTACTGAGCTCATTCTGGCACTCAGCATCACATATAATGCATTCTTTTATTTCAGGAGAGCTGCAGTGATAACTCTGACACATTCGCGGTGAAGATTGTACAGTACGTCTTCACACACGCTCAATAAAGTCGCCTCAAATGTGTCAGCACACAAAGTTTCCTGCAGGTGTTTTGTGCGTTCATGTCAGTGTTTGTGTCAATGTGAGCTTTACTGGTGAAGCTCTGCTGGTTTCTAGCAGCCTGGTTCAGAGTAGAGCAGACCTGCAGCTCTGTTTACCGCTCTGCCTCTCTGTTCATGTGGGCTGTGAAGCTCTGTTTCTGGGTAAGGGGACCTTGATGCTCTGCTAAAGGCTTTACAGAGCTCATCCACCAACTGGTTCTTTAAATCCCCAACACGTGAGAGAGTCATGATATCGTGTGTGCAGAGCGACCTGTAGCTTCATGCCAGTCTTTGTGTTTGATTGATAAACCCAGTAGAGCCACTTTGTCTACGTAACTTCATAAAACAGCACTGCCACAAGGAGAATCACCTCATAGTGTTGGACCTCTAAACCACTTAATGCTCTGCTGCACAAACTGGTTTGCTTTACTCCGCTGTCGACTGATGCTGAGTGCCAGAATGAGTCGAACAATAAATATGCAAACAGCGTAAAAGTAGTACAAGCATCCCCACGCATACTTAAAACACATTTAGACGGCTGTGCAGCATTGATGTATGTGTGCTCTGAGATCTGTCCAGTTGTTGATCATTGTGTTGTTCTGCACAGGTGTATGCTGTCCCACCGCCTCTGTCTCTGGATCCAAACTACGACATCCCCGTCCCCTCAGCCACGGACGGCCAGCAGATACTGAGCGGAGGATACAGCACGCTTCCCTCTCCCTGCAAAAAGGAGTGGATCTACGACGTGCCAGTGTCCCCTGACAAACAAAGTCCACCCCAGGTTTCCTATGACACCTTACCCTCCAAAGCTGTCAGCAGACAACTCTACGATGCTCTTCCAGCACGTGCTTGGCCAATGCAAAGATACAGCCCGACCCCCTCGCTTTACGACATACCGAGACCCAGTTCACTTGACATTCCTTCTCCGCCCAAAGTCCTGCCAAGGTGTCCTATTTATGACAAACCACCTACACAAAGGCTTCCAGAGGAGCTGGTCTATGCCACCCCGCCTCAGGAGCAACCCCTCACCAGAGCCTTCAGCGATCCTCCCTGTGATCCTCCCCTGGAGTGCAGGGGCGACTCGGCCAATGCATATGAACACACAAGAGCGCACCTGCAGCGGATGAGGAAGGTCATGAAATCTTCGTCTTTCTGTGTCAGGTCAGGAATTGGAGACTCGCTGCTGCAGGATGACGATGAGCGAGGCAGAGGCCTGTGTCTCTCTGCAGCAGACAGTCAGAGGATCAGCACAGCGTCCAGCTCCTCCACCAGCTCCTGCGACTCCCTGGCCCTGAGCTCGTCTTCTCCAGAGCCGCTGCGCGAAGTGTCGCTCAGCCAGGATGAGGCCTGCCGCAGACTTCTGGACCTGCAGGAGGCCGTTTGCAGGGCGGTGCCCCGGCTCATGGACTTTGTCAGCAGCCACTGGAGGAGCAAAGAACATCTGGGGAAACACCTGGAGGAGATCAAACAAGCAGCAGAGGGCATTGCGTGCTCTGTGACGTGCTTCCTGAACTTTTCTCTGGACGTAAAGGGAAACGCCAGACGTTTGACAGACAGCAACCTGCAGACGAGGCTCTATAAGCAACTCTGCATCGTGGAAGACTCAGGATTGATTCTCCAACAAACGGTCAGTGCTCTGAATGTGGCCGGTTGGCCCCTCGCCCTTCTGTCTCAAGACCCAGGCCAGGTCCAGACACCGGACCAGCTCGAGCGCTTTGTCATGGTGGCCCGCACTGTGCCAGAGGACGTCAAACGACTGGTGTCCATCATCAATGCCAATGGCAAGCTTCTGTTCAAAGCGCCTCAGAAAGAGCCGGAGGTTCTCAACATCACAGCTCAACTAGAAACAAAGAAAAGCACTGACAAGAGTGAGCAAGGAGTGGACGTGTTGGAGGATGAGAATGACTACGTGGAGCTACAGGTTAGAAACGTATCTTTGGTGTCTTAATCACCATGACTAATGCCAGTACAGGACAGAAGCTCGTCGCCCTGTGCACGTTCAAAGACACAGTTTGTTGTTTTCTGTAGTGTTGGCAGTGATATGGTGCGCGCTTCCCATAACTAATGATGCGTGACTTTCAAGGTCATTGTCCTCCCCGACTCTAGATATAGCCACAAAATTCCATTCACACACTCGCACACACAGACTCGCTATTTATTTTTGCGTTCAGCATTCGCGCATGTGTGCACTGTGTGTCACGGCTGAGGAGCGTTCACGTCATGTCCTTCCTCCTCCGTACAAAGAGATGCATGGAGTGAGGTTCCATGAACTGCTGTGGACCGTGGAGGACTCTGATGACGTGCTGGGTCTGGTGGGACCCCTCAACACAAAGCAGGACACATATGAAGACACAGGCGGCTAGATTTCAAACAACTTTGAAATGTGCCGTATCGGTTCTTTGGTGGAACGTCTCTCTCGAGTGCGTACAATAGAAGAGTGGAATGAAGGCACTGCGAGTTCGCTACAATCTGGGGATTTATGACTAAAACATCAAAGGGAGACGAGCTTCTGTCTGTTAGTTTGGCTTTAGCTAGAATGAAACTAAGGACAAAACATACTGAGTAATGTATTTGTTTTTCCTCAGACTAAGAATGAGTTTGAAAAGCAGCAAGAGGAGGTGCAGAAGGAGCCAAAACAAAACATGACACCAGCGTCCAACAAGCCACAGGTGAGTGTTTCCTGTCGTTACAGCGATTTCTCTCTCTCTCGCCACCTTCGCTCACATTCCAGGCGTTAATGTTTTAATCATATCCGATCATTTTCTCATTTTGTTCCCATTCGTGTTTGTAAGTTATCCGTATCTGACACCAGTGTGAACGCGACTCTGCCCTAAAAGACAGACTCGCTCTGTTTCCACCAACATGGAACTGGCTCCGTTCTGGTTCGCAAACCTAATTTTGAACCATTCTGAGCATTTCCACCAAAGACAAATTGGTTCGGAACCTGAAAAGTTGGTTCCTGGCGAGAACACGAAAATAGTGGGACCACCTCCCCTTCTACCTTCTACCTCCACAAAATGTGGGCCGGTTTGCTAGAGAGAACCTTGGTTCCACGGATACTGAGCGTAGATGCAGAACCTTTTAGGTAGAAAAGCAGCAAGTTTTACGAGCCTGTGTTCCAACCTGATCATCTCACTGAGGTCACATCCCCACACATCAGATATGAATCAGATCTTGTACCACACACAGTAGGAATACTTCATTACAGTACTTAAGTATGTTGTGGGAGACGTTGTACTTTAGTGGTGTATATTTTTCGCAAATAATTACTTTTACTTCACTACATATCAGATATAAAATGTATACTTCTACTTCTTTTGTCAAAACTATGATGGAGTATCAGGGCCACTGTTGAAAAAAAAAGTTTGAGAGATTTCAAGAAAAAAGTCAAAAGATTATGAGAATAAATTTGTTTTACTTTTACTTTCAATACTTAATTACAGTTATTATGCAAAAAAAAAAGATACTTAGGTAAAATTAACATCAGCAGCTACATGAGTTTAACTATTTTCCTGATGGGTGAATTTTACTTGTAAGGAAGTAAACTTTGAATGCGATATCTCTACTTTTACTCAGGTACGACTTCCATGTATTTGATCCACCACAGCCAGAGGCTCAAATCTGAGATGAGAAAAGCAGATTTGGTTTGTTCACACTGATTTAAAAAAAAGAAAAAGATCTGCGTCATACGGAGGCAAAAACTGGGATTCAGCCTGGAATGTGAAGCACAAACGGCGTCCTTACTATAGTAACCAAAAGATATAACGTGGCCACCTTCACTCTCTCTGATCAATGTCTCCGTCACACAGGTTGATAAGGAACATGATTCCTCTGAGTCTGCGAGTGCAGAACAAGCCTTTACGTCCTCCCTGTCGGAGCACTGCAGGCTTTACTTCGGCGCTCTCCAGAAGGCCATCTCAGGGTTTGTGGGCAGCCTTCAGCAAGGGCAACCGCCGGAGAACTTCATCTCGCACAGCAAGCTGGTGATCATGGTGGGCCAGAGACTGGTGGACACCCTGTGCAGGGAGGCGCAGAGTGGAGGGTCCAGCCAGAGTCTGCTGTGCAAAAGCAACCACCTGTGTGCTCTCCTCAAGCAGCTGGCTGTGGCCACCAAGAAGGCCGCGCTGCACTTTCCCGATATGCAAGCGCTGTACGAGGCGCAAGAGTTCGCGAAGGAACTGGCCCGAAGAGCACAGCACTTTCGGACATCGCTCGAGCTCTGACAGTGCACGCATCAGGAAAACGGACTTTGGTTCAGTCAGTAATCACCCATCGGTCTCTTCTCTCGTTTATTCTTAGCTTAGCCCTTTTCACACTTCACTCGCCACAAAGCCGTTGCTTCTGCTGAAAGTCGCTGTCATAATACAGTAGATACAGGTGCTGGTAAACCTTTACACAACCACAGGGACGGACGACTAAAAAGTGGAGATTTATTTGCAATAGAGATTTAGGTTTCAGTCGACATTACATTCTCGTGAAAAGAGCTCCAAAATAAGTTGCACATTTAGAACGCTCAGTTTTAATGCAATAGAAGTTTAAAAAAATATTTGTTTTATATATTATTTACAACTTTTTGTATCACCTGAATATTGTTTGTTATGTGGATGTTTTAATGTGTTTCATTACTTTATTGAGCAGCAATAGTTTGATGTGATCTACTTTTTGTTAATATCTCTGTATATAATGATGTGTTATGCATTCCCAAGGTATTCCTGACAAAAATACAATCCATGTTGCATTTTTATTAAAATTAAAGCTTTCAAAATGTTCCATATCTCATTGGTTTATACACGTGAGTCTGACACACACACACACCAACACACACACGCGGCCTCGTGTTTCCCAGTATTTCTCCAGTTGGTGAATGTTTGCTGCCCTCTAGCTGTGATGAAATGACATGACCTCATTTACAGCTGTGAGAAAAAGTTTGTGAACCCTTTGGAATTTGACAGATTTCTGCATCAATGACTCATTAAATGTGGTCCAATCTTCATCCAAGTCATAACATCGTTATTGTAAGTATTTTTGTTTTGTTTGATATCGCAGTACGTTATGACTTCATTCTCATAACATTTCGACTTTTATTCTCAAAATATTACAACTTTATTCCCGTAAAATTTTGACTTTTGTTCTGGAAATATTACGACTTTAATCTTGTTACATTTTGTCCTTTTTTTTCTTAAGATATTGCGACTTTATTCTCGCACATTTTAAGCTTTCTCTCGAAATATTACCACTTTATTCTTGCAACATTTTCTACTTTTTTCTAAAATTGAAACGTCTTTATTCTCGAAATTTGTCAAACATTGACCCAAATACAGTCTCGTAAGTACGCGACTATCTTCATTAATCAATTGTGACACCAACGACAACACATCACTGACCCAACTCAAAGAGAAACAGGATACCTCTCTTGTTCCCCGTGTTTACTCTTTGTACGTACCCCCAGCGTCGTGACGTCACCGCGCTGCTCTCTCTGCCACAGTGGACAGACTCACCACCTCAGACATGGCTCCGTGAACTGACACATGGCAGCAGCAGCAGCCATGAGCCGAAAACAACTCACCCAAAAACAGGCGATGCTCATATAACAACAACTTTATTTCCAAATTATTCCCACTCCTGCAACAGCCACAGCTTCCACCCGGCTCTCAGTCACTGTCACAGGGGGAGAGGCTGCCTCCCCCTCCGCTCTCATTTCTGGTAAAATAACGCTTTAGTCACTTTGAAGTTGCTGCGTCTCCTCACAGAAGCTCATCATGGGTTTGCAGGGTTTCCAAGAGTACATAGAGAAGCACTGTCCCGCCGCTGTAGTGCCGGTGGAGCTCCAAAAGCTGGCCCGGGGGAGTATGGTCGGGGGTGGCCGGCAAAGACCCCCTCAGACGCCGCTGAGGCTGCTGGTGGATGCCGAGAACTGCCTCCACCGGCTCTACGGAGGCTTCTACACCGACTGGGTGAGCGGGGGCCAGTGGAACCACATGCTGGGCTACCTCGCCGCGCTCTCCAAGGCCTGCTTCAACGGCAACATAGAGCTCCTGGTGTGCTTCAATGGCGCCCTGGAGAAAGGCCGCCTTCACGAGTGGGTCAAGCGGCAGGTGAACGACAGGCAGACCGCCCAGCAGATCGTCAGCCACGTCCAGAACAAGGGGACCCCGCCGCCCAAAGTCTGGTTCCTCCCCCCGGTGTGCATGGCTCACTGCATCCGACTGGCGCTCCTCAGGTTCCGCGTCGGGGTGAGTGAAGTTCGAGCCGGGCCTGGCACTGCCTGTTGAGCGGAGCCGGTGCGGGCTCCGGCTTGGCAGGCATCGCCGGGCCTGCTAGCTGCCCACCGCCAGTGCCAACTTCACCCAGACAGAAGCCAAGTTAACCAGACTGTCCCTGAACGCGTCTGGGAGGGTTAGCTTTGGTTTTTTCAGGATCCCAGTTTGACTTCACTTAAATATCTTAATGCGTGTGATTAAAGTGGTAATCCTCAACTTCTCTTATTTAATCAAATAATACAAATTCGACACTAAATTTCCATGGCATTTTTGTTTTATAAGCATTCAACTGATTTTTTTTTCTTTTCATGCATCTCTATGGAATTTTCCATAAATCGTGGCATGATACCTGACATTCCTGGGAAAATGCCACAGGTCGGTGACTTTTAGTGACATATGAGGAAGTGTTGTGATGGCTGCTCCAGCCCGCAATTTATTTTTAAGTCATTTGACCCTTTAGCCAATACAGTAGATCCATCCCAGAAAGCAAAGAAAACGTATGAATACCGACACTTTTACTCTTTTACGTTAGGGGTTATGGTTAGACGTAGGGTGAGGTAGCCTGAACTTACAACTGTACGGCCACATTCCTACAAGACTGAAGGAAGTACGACATTTTGGTGATTCGTAATAGCAACTGATATGTCATATGTAGCCCATGCATTGACGCGTGTTGTTTACAGGCCTACAATGTGGTGAACGGGCTTCTTACGTGGTGTCCGCACTCGTACCACATTGGTCTTTTGATAGCTGGTTTGTTTGAGTTGTATGGAGAAATAAATACCATTTAATCTATATATTACATTTTTGGTGCCTATCTCTGTCCATGCATCCTCTCATCACTCCAGAATCTACTTGTCGTGAACACCAGCTTGTGTTTGTGTATAAGAGATTGATTCTGAGACGATTCTTGTCTTTGTCCCGTCTCAGGTTGTCCAGAGCGTTGAGGACCACCACCTGGAGGTGATCGCCTTATGCAGGGAGAACGCCCTCCACGGCCTGGTGGCCTACGACTCCGACTACGCTCTGTGCAACATCCCCTACTACTTCAGCGCCCACGCCCTCAAGTTGAGCCGCAACGGCAAAAGCCTCACCACGAGCCAATACCTGATGCATGAAGTGGCGAGGCAGCTCGATCTCAACCCAAACCGTTTTGTCATTTTTGCGTCACTTTTAGGTTGGCATGACCTCATCAGCAGCTGAGGACTTCAGTGTGAAGCAGAAACGACAGTAGCCGGGTTTCCATCGCCTGTTTTATGCAAAGCATAGGCAAATATTTTAAAAAGTCGACCGAGTTCAGCTGTGAATTGGCCGTGTTTCCGTCGTGTGATGTTGCCGCGTAAGTTTTGCTTATCTGATCACGCAATATTAAGATCTGACGTAAACACGGAGCAGCTTTCTACGACCTTGTTGCTCTGAGGGAATTTGTAATCTTTATATCCTCAAATCTGTCCGTGTCGCTCGCAGACTGGAACGTCCTTGCTAATGCTGCGTTCGGGCGGTATGGGAAATTGGTAAACCAAACTAAATTGACAACTTGGAAATTTAAAGTTAAAGTTATGCTTATTTAAACATTCGTCATGTGGCTCACGCCCGACCCGGATATGAAACACAAGGCGTCTCCTCCTACGCAACCCATAAGCCTCAAAAGTCTGTTTACATCACAGCTTTATGAATGACTTCTCTATCGACTCGCCCCCTAATCTGCCTCAAGCGAGCCTACACAACTTCACATTTGAGTGTTAACGATACACATTATTAAATTAGCAACTTGAACTTTTGCGAACGCAGGTCAACGGAAACGCCCGGCTACTGACAGAGACCGAAGACGAGGCGGACTAACGCGACACTGTGCTTCCTCGTGTGTGCGTTACAGGAAATCACATACTGCCTGATGAAGACTTGGCTGCCTTTCACTGGAGCTTACTCGGCCCAGAGCATCCATTAGCATCTCTGAAGGTAAACGCTTTGACCATCATCACGAGCCCTATG
>OMOW01114855.1:0-13363 GCA_900312555.1 Lamprogrammus exutus | reverse complement strand
CCCATGAGGCTATGAGTTCCTGCTTAGCCTGACAATTGGGGGATAAGCGCGGAAAAGCTGCCGGTGAAATTGGCCACCTACTCTCAAAATGAAACACTTAACAAAACCCCAACCCTATTTGTCTGCTGAAATGAATGCATTGTTCTGAACAGAGAGTGCATCGAGCGCGCAAGATTAGATGCTGCTTCTTGTTTTGTATTTTTCGTTGATCCCCAAGCCCTGTTTAAGGAGTTGCAGTCTTTGTTGATTGAGAGAGCCCCTTTAAGTGGCCGTGGCATTTCCAACAACAACAGTCGGCCTCCTCTGGCAGGAAGAAGGCCCTTAACCACAAGAGCCGGGGCGCTGGAGGGGGAGGTGGGAGGTGAGCCAGGAGGAAGGGAGCTTGAGGTCGTACGTCTTGAGAAGGCAGCATGTGTTGCCCAGACAGCCCCTCAAGTGACTGCACCTCATCTCAAAGGTGCTCATTACGCACGATAGAAAGCCATCCATTCAGAGCAGCATTATAAAACAAACCTACCCTATCTGGAGAGAGGAGAGGATCGATTTTATTCTGTACAATCATCTGATAAACGTAGAGGGTTGTACAGCTCATCATTTTTGTATTATCATGTACTTCACCCCTTGCTGTGGTAAAGTCAAGTTTATTTGTATTGCCAAATATCACAAAGAATGTCTCAAAGGGCTTTACAGTCTCTACCAATTACTGGACTATATTTCAAATATGAGCACATCAAAAGGTTCCACAGAAAAGCTCAAAATATTTACTCATAACACCAAAAGACATTCCCCGGCCTCCGCGGCTTCTTTAAAACATATATTTCAATGGCTAACGCAGCGCGGGTCTGCCCGGCAAAATCCACACAGCATCTAGTATTCGTTTTGAAGCCTGTGTTTATGCCGCTCGGTTTGTTAGCCTGAAGTATCAAAGCTGGAGGCTCCTGCAGGGGTGTTAAAGTGAGCCTCTGCTTTCACAACACACAGCCTGACGGAGAGGAGACGAGACAGCCAGCACACTCTTGAGACTGCATTATCTTCCACAGTCAAAATCGTTTGAAATGCCGGTTATGACAAATTACACCTTCCTCCAGCTCAATATCCCCTGTAAATTCATTTTCTCTTTCAAGTATTGCAATTGGATGTACATATAGGCTTTGGAGTGCAGGGACTGTCCATATTTAGTGAACGGACTGGAGACTCACTCACTAACTCACGCCTGCCTGTGAGGTACACGTGAATTCAGAAATCTGCTTGTGAGCTCCAGCAGGGTGAACACATTCAGCCGAGCGAGGACTGTCAGGCTTAATGGCTGCAATTTGAATATCTATTCCTTTCATTAGGAACCATTGACATTTGAAGCACACCTGTATGCTTTTGTTACCGACTAACCTTTTGAGAGAGGAATGATGTGCTTCCCCTGACGAGACAAAAGAGCAGAAAATGTGTCACTCTGATGACTTCTGTCTCTTGTGATGACCCCTGAAAGGCAGATTTAGCCAAACAATGGCACACAAAAAAAACATCCCGAAAGAAAAAAGAAAGATTTACGATATGCTCAGCATGTATAAAAAGAGAATCACTTCACGTGTACTGCCAGGCACAACTGTTCAAATTCACTGTTCACTGTTTATTCACTGGAAATATGCAGCATAATAAAAGCAGGACTTTAATTTTGACACAACTTAATCACTGCTGCAAACACTGAATATTTTCTGATCACTTTCAGCTCATGAGTGCTATTCCCCCTTTTGTTGGAGCAGTTTGGCACATACAGTAATCATGGTCATAGGATTTCCAAACTGTTCCCCTTGATATATCAAATAATCGTACACTTTTTTTGACCAATGCACCTGCAGTTTGGGCACAGATGGTTTGCAGCTCTGTTAAACAGATCACATATCAAAGTGATGGTTTCCAGACCTCTTCTGTAGCCGCTGAATGCCTCTAATTGGGGTGTAACCTTGTACATATGACAAAACTTTGTAGCAGTGTTTGCAATTATGATTAAGTTACTCTGGAGTTTAAGTCCTTTTTCATGAGGTGTTTACATGATGTTGTCTACCTGCTACATTTCAACAAGCAAAATCTGATGCAACTACATACGTACGTCTCGCTGAGAGCCTTGATTCATACCATACTTACACATATCCAGTCACATTACACTAAAGCAGCTTCAGTTACCATCAGGATTGAAGTGTGATCAAGGTTTAGACAACTCAAGCCTATGTTCAATCCCAAATCCATTTTTATTTTGGCCATGTAATTTTGAGCTATATTCATGTTCATAATTTAAGAGTTTATCTTTATCATGAAAAAAATCTGCTTTTTTTTCTTCAACCATCATAATTGACAATATAGGTCTGCTGAAACCTTTGATTAAAAAAAAAAAGATTGATCCACCTCTACTGTCTCTTCATGCACCACCGCTGTGCACACTGGGTGAAAACAGATAATTTAGGTTCTGTCTCTTTAAGGCCCCCTCCCAAAGAGCGCCTGGGCTGGCAAGACTCTGAATCTATTGAATACGGATGCTGGCTAAACACTTGGTTGCTAGCCTCATGCTTGGTTCGAATTAAAATGTGTTGCGTTTTGATGTAAACTTGTTACTGAAGTAAATGACTAATTACTGAATAAGTTCAGGTCAGTTCAGGACTGATGGGTTTGTCTTACTGGATGCATTAATTTCTACAGGCATCAACCTCAAGCTTTGCAACTTTGACAATAATAATAATAATAATTCATATATTTTATAATGTTCAACACATACTGCCCACTACATTACACTAAAAATATGAGGGAAAATAACTATATATATATATAATAAGTGTGATATGTGCCCTTTAAGTTAAGCCACTTACATATTTATGTTAAAGTTTTTGTAAGCTGCTGAGGGTGAGGACAAACATCAACACAACAAACTGGCACCACCGTGTTTACAATGCACATGTTACACATTGTATTGCTGTAATGTTATGAGAGTGCAGAGTATTATAAGTCAATTGATATTGTCACAGTGCAGACCCCAAGAACAATACAGTATGCAGTATTTACTAGGGGTCCTGATATAATAATATTTATCTTATCTTATCTTATCTTATCTTATCTTATCTTATCTTATCTTATCTTATCTTATCTTATCTTATCTTATCTTAGATAGATTCCAGTTCATCGGGTCATTGTGTGTGAATGTTTGGTCCACTTCCCTCTCTGTGACTTCTGAGGTCAATCTTCTATGCTGGCAGTGGGCTGCATGCTGCAAATACTTCAGCAGCACAGTAAGAGATAATTAGAATAATGATTTCCACCATCTAAAAAAAAGAGTGAAGACAGTGAGAGAAAGTGCTGACATGTGTGCACTGAAGTGTGCCAACGTCTGAAAATGTGTCCAGGCAGCACATGTATGAGAGCTGTGTGAGTGCATGCTGGCTGGTTCCCGCTGAAGCACGTATGGTGTGTAGTGGCAGGTGATGCTGCCATCTTTAGCCTGGGGTTTGGGCTAGGTACACAGCAGCTGTTTGTCTCCATGGGCAAATGTGTCCATAACACACACACACACATACATAAACACACTCATGCATGATGTTCAAATGTGTCACATTAAAGGAAAAGTTTCAATCTTTTTCCTTTGCTGTAGGCCAAAACTGTTCAAACTAGTCAGTTAATGAACAGTTAATTCTACCTTTATCATTGCACTGTAGCTGCTCTCTTGTGTTTAGTGGACAGGGGATTATGTGATATTTCAGAGCGTGAATAATCCCCATGATGCACCAAATGCCACACCAAAGACGATGTTCATCTGGCACTTCTGTGGGCTGATCCTCGCTTAATCTGGCTAAAAATAAGACTGTAGACCCATGCTCCGATCGCATTCAATTTGGTGCCAATGTACTCTTTTGAACAGAATAGCTTGTTAGGTGATATTGGTGGATGAGTTGTACTATTGTCTGATAGGTCTGAAAATGAACATGATGGCCCATAATTAATTAATGTATAAGAGATACCAAAGCCATACCACATGCCTATAGATCTCCATATAGTCTGTGCTGACTTCTCACAGTTCTCTGAAACTGCATCCAGATTCACGCAGTGTAATCACACCTGAATAAGTTATACAGTACATATGGTTGGGTTCAAAATGTTTAGAAACGTTTCAAACATTACGCTTAACAGCTGCCACAAGTGCAAGTTAATCCGCTGTCCTTTCCGTGCAGTCATCTAATGGCTGTTTTCTTCAACTTCATGGCTGTCGTTGGCTTGATTCATGATCTGAATATCTCTTTAATGTTGGAGATGTGAGATTTGGTTTGACCTTGTTCTTTAATGTGTTTCCAGAAGGTAGAGCAACAGGCTGTGGGAGAGAAAAAACACACTCTTAAAGAGTTAGAAATGTGCTTGAACCCAGCTGTGTGCAGCAACATAATATAATTGGCCTCTGGATGTAAACTGACTTTAACAGGCCATTCTGCTGTGGAGGGAATAAATTACTTCATTATAAAGGGCAGAGTATATTGTAAAACATTGTGCTGTCGTTTAATGTAATGTTGCAAAGGATGTTTTGGTTTCTTATCAGTGGAATAAGGATATTTGTTGTAGAAGAATAAATATTGGGCATTAAATGAAATGAAATTGCAACACGAACCCAGCGTATGTTACTGAGTGTTTAAAAACTGACACCATCTAAAGATTATTAAGGATCTTGTCCTCTGATTTTATTGGTCATGGGGAGCACTATTCAGCATGCGAAAACAAGAGGCTTTTGTGGCTGTAGAAGGCACTGTGCAAAGTCAGAAACAAACTGACATTACAAGAGTCACTTCTTGTTTTTAGATTTATTAGAGGGACCAGCTCTGAGTAAACCAAAAACGTCTCAGCACAACTCACCAATAAGCCACAAACTCAGAAAAATCACAGAGAAACATCACGCGTGCCTCTGTGTTGTATGGAAATTGAGTGCAGTATGATTTTGAAAGGTTGCTCACACCCACGTAGAACAATTTCCAAACGTAACCCATTTTATTTGTGAATAATGTGGCACAATAACAGAACATTCCCATGAATTTCAAATCATCTCATATACCACCAGGGTTCAAGTACCACTGGTACTACATGTACCACAGTTTGAGAGCCATTGTGGTACCTAATTCGCATCTTCCAACTTCTATGAGTGGCTTTAGTTTCAAAGTAACCCTTGTAAAATCAGTTAGGGTCACTTTTGCTGATGAAAACTTTACATGCTTTCAATTTCATTCATTTAGAATGTGTGGTATGTTTGTTTTCTTCTGTAAATCTAACTAAGAAACTGCTAACTGTTTGAACTAAATAAAAAACACATTATGGGTTGCTGTTAGTGATATTTTACATTTGACATTCTTGCATGATGAATTTCAGGCAGCAAAACATTTCCAAGATGGATCTGTTTGTCTGTCTGAAACCCTTAATACTTAAATCTATCTATATGTAAATCTTATTTTCAATTTAGCTTAGCCTACTGGACCTAGTATCTCACCCTGCTTAGCAATTTCACCTCCGCCAAGGATGGGAAGGAGTTACACAGTATTCATGCAGCTGTGTACATTACTATGCCGTACAAATCATCAGTATACAATTCATTAAATTAACATTAGCAACTAGTGAAAGTAAAACAGAAAATACCGTGTATGATCAGGGGACCTGCTGGTCAGTAATGAAGACTTTGTCTCAATCTGGACCAGTGTCATAACTTCAAATAATAACTTTTAAAAAACTGACATTAAATCAGGATAGCATAAGAAGAAATTAGTATGCCTCTTTGATAACAAAAATAAATAAACCATGTGTGTATCAGGTGTTTTGTATGTTGTTAAGAGTTGATTTTGGTTTTAAAAATAATATTATTTCATGAGGTGTAATTCAGTTATAGTTAGTCTATCTGCCCCCTACTGCCCATTAGGAAGCATGGCCATATCATCAAATGCCAGGATTACTCTCTCCCTCCTCTCTGCTGCACTGTGAAGGGTGCTGTGTATCCTTGTTTTCTTGAGACGTGCCAAAAACCAGGATGAACGGCTCCGTATGAATGTACATTCAGTCCTTGACATCAGCTGCAGAGCTAAATGCTGGCAACATTCTCGCATAATTTAGTTTAACTGAAGGATGTGACAGAGACGTAGATTGAAAGAAGGTGCAACGCCATCATATAACATGGAACAGGGAGGAATGTAAAGAATGGAGTGTCATTCCAAGAGGTGAGCCTTGGGGCACCCAGTATGCGATCACTGAAGCAAAAAAAAAGAAAAAAGAAGAAGCACCAGTTGTAAGAGATAGTGTTCTGTTTGACAGGTGAAATGAGAGCAGGACCAGGGCAGCCCCAGAGCTACCAATGAAATAGAGGCTGTGTGTGGCCATTGGGGAATGGTCATCATTAATATGTCATGGAGCACTCAGACCAGTGGGTGGAGCTGTTCCATGTGTTTGAGTGAGTGTCTTTGTTTTACACAGCAGTGTGGGGATATCACTTGTTTCCAAACAGGCACTCTCTCCCCTTTTTCATTTTCTCTAAAGCTTTGTCACAGTCTGATGAAAACCAGGCTGTGTGTGCTCTGCTTTCATGATTCTGTTCCAATTAACTGCAATGGTCACAAGCAACTGCACCAGGCCTTTTTTAATTTGTATGAAAGAGCAATTCAAACACATTTTCACATCATCAGACCTGGTCTAATAATGTTTTAATAGTTCTTCTATTGGCAGAAACCAAGGTAAATTACTTTATCTCATCCTTCATCTCCTCCCCTGTAACAATACCTCCAAGAAAATTTCAAGATCTGACATTTTTTGGGACTTAATCTTATCTTCTGTTTTCCAGGAACCATGTGACATAATCTGCATGAAATCAAGTACCAGATGTTTGTCTCTCTGTCTGTTTGGATTTTGCTGAACATTATTCTAAACAGGAAAAGCATTTGTTCTAATTTTGGGCTATGTGTGAACTATTTATGACGACAGCTCCATTTGCTTTGGATGTATCAAGATTGCGTGCTGTGTGAAAGCTGGCTGTGGGATTATAGAGATAAGAGGTTAAAAAAAATAACAACTGTATCTCACCAGACTTACTACTGCAGAACTCAAACAGGATATTAAGAGTCTTTACTGGCCTACATCAAGCTCATCTTTATTGTTTCTCAGCAGAGTACCAGTCTAAGCATAAATGTCCCCATGGGATCAATAAAATATCAATTGCAGTGGAGGTTAAACCCATGCAGAGTTGGAACGTAAATAGAAATATTCAAACTTAAGTACAGTTTTCAGGTAGCCTACTCGTACTTGACTATTTTCACTTTGTGCTACTAGTGAAATATTGTGCTTTTAACTCTAACTACATTACTACATACCTGTAGTCACTTTGTAGATTTATAAGAGATTCATTTGTATCTCAGCCTTGTTTTGACCACATGAACATGATTTTTACAAAGGGAATGAGGTTACGGAATTCATTGTAGCGTAGAGGAACATGCAACCCTTCAACCAAAAAAAAAGCAAGAAAATACATCAAAGTGGAAATGATTTTCAAGTGAACCTTTCTTGGTTCAGAAAATCTTTGTATCTGTAATGTTGGGGATTGGAATGATATAAAACGTATGAGTATACAAATGCATACTGTATTGATATAGAGATGATTGAAATTATGTAGAAAGTAATAGGCAGTGGGCACCAAGGATGGATTATTAGTATGGAAAGAATGGATATTTGTGTTTGTGTAATGTTTATCAGCATAAAGCGTGGGGAAGTAATCTGGAGGGAATGCTTTCAATTCAATAAAAATCCAACATGAAAATGAAATGAAATTCATATTTTATAGATGATAAATCTTCCATTGAATGCATTCCTATGCTGTGACATAAACCAAGCACTATCTCTTATATTACGCAGAGATTTTTATGTTTTAGATGTGTTCACCACAAATACCAAACAACCACAACATTTATACAGCAACACATACTTGAAACAATTACACAAATACATACATACAAATTAATTTATCTCAGACACCGCTGACGTCTTCCCTTTCACTCAGCCTGTTGTGAAAGCTTTTGTTGCGGTACCACACCACATTTTAGGTTTTGCCTGCGCGCACACAGGCAGCCAGGATCCAAACTTCCGTCAGACTCCACACCCTGTTTTCCGGGGAGCCGGCAGGAGATCCAGCCCCTCAGCACGCTGCCTTACGTCCCGTCCGTGAGCAGCGAGCTGGCCGCGGCGGAGATTTCTCCTTCTGCCCTGTTACTCTATATCTTTCTCCAACTCCGCTCTTCGTAATCATCTACGCGCCGGGCAGATTTTGGAGTCGTAAAGTCGGCGCGTTATTGCGCAGCCCTCACGCAAGTATCGGCGTTGTTGCGCTGCGGCCCCACGGCAATGGATTGATTTCAGCGTTTTTTTTGTTTTTTCTCCCCCTCCGACCTCTGCCTCGACCAAGTTGAGAAAACAGTCCGTGTAACCTGCGGCTCTCGCGCTCCAGCTTCATGTTTCATCCGGACACTTATAAAACTACCTGGTTCCGGATGTTTCGGCACATTTTAGGACTTTGAACTTTTTGTTTTTTCTTTGTTTCTTTTTTTGGGGGGGGGAGTGTATCTGCAGGAGGATTTTAAGGATTTCCCTTTTGAAAAAGAGCTTCTCCGGGGTTCCTGAAGCCTGCAAAGATTTATTTGTGAAAAGTGATGGCCGAGCGGGGAGCTCTGTCGCTCCTCTCTCTCCTCTGTCTCACCTTTCTCCACACGGGGAACACCGCGGCCAAACATGTCGACAAAGGTAAAAATGTCTCAATACGTTGCCGGTTGTTGTGTGTGTGTGTTTGTTTTTGCCTCCTGGGTTGGAGAAACTTGTCCTCGGTGAATCACGAGTTCGAGAAAGAAAAATGCAGAATCCAACCTGCTGGCTCTGAAAACCAGACACGGAGCCAAACAGCAAAGCAGCGCCGTTCGATCGAAGTAGATACTTTTCATAACAGACACAGAATTTCTCCACAGACCAGCCATGTTTGTAGCTGTAAAGCAACACGCTTTCCATTGACTCCTATTGTCTGCTGCTCATTCACATCTGCTGGTGGTTTTCTCTTTCTTTCAGGTTAATTTATGGACACAGTATGAATCTTTCTTTCACATAAATTTCTCTGTTCTGAATATGAAGACTGAATAAAACAACTGTTGGTTAGATTCTAAGCATCCACCTGTGACGGTGGAATTACAAGTAAAAGCAGGGAACTTGAATCAGGAAAAAACTCACTATGCAAAGAGTCATTAGCACTCAGTGTCAGGTAATAAGCTGGCATCATCAGTCCAGCAGACATCTCATTAACTGGGCGTCAATACACGTTTAGCTGATGGATAAACCGACTGATAACTGTTAATTGTTTTGAAGGCAGAGCACTGCACTGCATTGTGCATTCAGTGTCTGTTTAATGAAACGCATTCTCACCACAAGAGGTGTTCCTCAGTGACTTATTTCAACTATTTTCCCTGTTTCTGTTTTTAAGAACACCAGATGTATTGATTAGGACCCATATTTCAGTGTAACTCACCTGTAACCTGCTGTAAGCACTATAAACTAGAGTAAAAGTGGAAAGTAGTAAGAAACAATGGCTTTCCAGCACTCGTTGTGCACAGCTCAGACTCTTTATCACATAATTGATCGTGACAAGACTCTTATCTTCATCATTTAAGCTTAGACTCTATCAAACACAGCAACATGTGGTCTGTAAGATAGTTCAAATAACTGTTGTGCAACAAAGCCCAGGTTTCCCCATCAGTCCTGCTGTGTGGAAAATGGTCAGTTTCACCTACTGGTCATTTAGTGGTCCATGAAAACCACTAGTTGACATTGTTGAGAGGAGTTGACCAGTCTTGCACATTATTCTAATCAGCATCAGTAGATTTACAGTAATACAGTAGGGGTGTAACAATGCTGCTCAGAATGGCTCTTTTCCACATTTTTTAATGAAATCAAAGTAAATGACAACAAGTTAATTAGCCATTAATTACTAGAAGTCAATAGTTGTGAGACCCCTAGTGTGTCAAAAAAGGCAATGTATGTGACTTTTGGAAGCATGCTGTTTATTGTGTTGGTAAAATGTGAATGTGCTAAGAGAGACAGGCCATGGAGCGACGGGCCTCAGCTAGCTGCTGGGCTCTGTTGCATGCAGAGTCTGATGAAAGACCCTCTCCTGCATTAAAAGCATTCTGCAGTGGTGGAAGGGGAGAGAGAAGGAAGGGAAGGAGAGAAAGAGAGGGAGTGAAGAAAGCCCCTCCTTGGCTTTGCTGGAGATCAGTACAAAAGGGAGAGATGGGGGTAGGGTGAAACCGGCTGACTGTCTGGAAAGTAATAAAACCAGGAGATTAAGAAGACCAGGGAGTTCCTTTGGGAGCTTTGATTGATTCCAGAGAATTGGACTGGGACCCACACGCAGAGCCCGTCTCAAATTACTAATTGTGGGGTCCCCCTCACCGAAAATATCTGTTTATTCAAAACACATTTCTTTGAGGTCCTGACTCGACCAGAGCTTCTCTTTATCAAAGTTGGCAGAGTTGCAGCTCAAACTTCAAGAGTTTCAGTGTGCCTCAGTGTTCTCATTTGGTCTGGGGAAGGCTTTCATTCTTTGTTTTCCTTTTTGAATAATCTGAATCAGTTCAGCCAAGCTCTTCTTATTCTTACAGCTTCCTCTACTACAGCTCCAACGAGTTGGTGTAACTTGAAAAAAATTCCACTAAAAGTTTGGCTTTGTGAACAACTCCCTGTTAGAGGAGTGTAAACCCCATTTAGGCTTTATCTTATCTCTGTAATCCTGCTGGGAGGGAATTGTGTGCTGATTGTCTCCCAGAGGACAATGCAAATAACTTGCTGAGATGTGTAAACATTTGGCAGCCCTCTCAGCTCCCACAGACCACTCTCCAGGGGTTTATTCTCACAGACCACCTCAGATACAACATTGCCCAGACTTTAAAAACAGCAATGTGTGTCTTCACAGCATTTAACGTCTTACCTGGGGACTGCAAGAACATGATTTACCACCATAGTGTTGTTCTGTTTGTAAAAGTATGGTGGTCCCACATGCTAGTTAATGTGGAAAACAACTAGGGAGGCTCTAATGGGAACATATTATTCAGATTTCTGTACTGTGTGATCTTTTTTTGAAAAATTTTAAATTCATACTGTGTGCTTAATGTGCTCCGCTCTCATTGACTGACAGTCAGTATGTTTACATGCACTCAATTCTCTGACTATTTGTCGTTACTGCGATTAAAGGCAAAACATGACGTGTTGCGTATTTGCAGTATCAGGCAAGTCTTCCCATTGAGTTGATTTAGAATCGCATAATCTAGGTCTGTTACTCGGAGTAAGCATACTTCGATTTCAATTGCATTAAGGTGTATACACAGCGTTTGAAAAAGATGATTTTATAGCCGCGTAACGAAGTTTTGTAAGTGTATGTTAATGCACTGTGTGTCAGGACTGAATAAGGCCAACGGGGCCAAACATTTGCTCGCTAGCCTTGTGCTTTGTGTTTCACAGTGATGTTAGCAAGTTACAGAAGTATTGGACAAATCAAAAACAAAGCTTTCAGGGCATTATATCACTCTATTAAAAATGCGGTAAAATAACAAAAAGCAGAATATTCTACCTTCAAGTTGGATAGTACTAATCCTAATTTTCAGGAATAAGTCATTAATCATCCAGGTGGCACTGTGTAATCACTGTATATGCTAAGTACTAGCGTGTAATAGATGAACAAGTCTGTTTTGACGCTGCGTCATCTCGTGACATGTTGTGGGGTTGAGGTTATGACGCAGATTCAGCTGCTGTCGCTGCCATATAGACTCCTCTGTTCACTGATAATTTATTTATGGCCTCCAATCGCTCGTAAAGTCCTAATGACCTCCCCTCACTAAGAGACGGATAATTGTGCACTTGGCCAAGTGTCTGATTCATCTGCTTCTCTAATGAAACCACACCCGCGAGGAGATGTTGCTGATCTGACGTGGCCGGCGAAGTGGAGCTTCAGCTCGTTGCCGCTCGGCGTTAAGGCCTGCAGCTTGAGATCAGTCAAATGTATCTACTCGTTTGATCTTTATTTGCCTTTAAGTCTGTAAATTGGAACCACTCTATGTTTTCTATGGTTTGGTAGCAATGATTGAAATAATTTACACCAACTGTCACAGCAGTTTACTACATGTAATTTGCTGGTGGATCAATATCGCTCCCGAATGAATGGCTTCACATCTGCTGTTGCGTCTTATTGGTGGTCGGAGGTCAGTGTAATCACCAGGGAGTGTGTCTAATCTGAGCTGCCTGTTGCGGCAAACTGGAGGGACCGTCTGCCTCTGTCTCATCTACAAAGCCTATCCAGGTTTTCTCACATTGTTCTTGTTAAAATGCTGCCTGGAGTGTAACCCGCACACAGTGCTGTTAAGCTATACCAAGGCCTCCATTGTTTCTGCTCAGAAATAATGCAGGTCTTGAAATGCACATCATTTGATCTTATTACTCACAATATCAAACTTTCATGCATCAGCTGTAGGTTTGGAGGCTTAATTGCAGTCACGTGTGTTCACGCTGCCATTCAGGATTCTGTTAAATCCTCTGCTCTGTAAAATTCAGCATCCATCAGTTTCAAAGTCAAGCTTCAGCCTGTGCAACCCGTGTACGGTTAGCATTTACTTCTGTTGTAAAGTGATGGACCAGGCAGGCTTGCTTGTTGGGGGGAGGATGAGGTTGGGGGGTGTTGTTGTGAGTGGAGAGTAGCCAAGCTTGTGTCATGGTCTAAAACCCAGAGCAGATCATGGACACGTCCGTGGCTTTTGCCCCCTGCTAGGATGAAATTGCCTCTATCATAGCTGCCTTTAATGGTGTGGCACAGAGAAACATGGCTGAATTCTGCTTTTTCTGTTTCTCCACTGCAGCCTGCACACCAGCCCCGTCTGGCCCTCCGAAGGTGATTTTGGTGTGCATTTGGTGTGCCTGTAAATATTTCCACAAGCCCGTGTGACATTTGTGTTTGAAAATATGATTATTATCTGTTTTTCCGATAAAGGCTCCTAATGTAAGTTTTATTGTATTATTGAATATCACTGGCATCAGAGTGTTGGCAGACGGAAACATTCCGTCTTATCAGGTGTTTTGGAAACTGTGGTGACTCTGAACATACTCCAGAGAGAATTTTACTGTTTCGCGCTCTCAAAGTCTGAGTCTGCACTGGTTTCTGAAGTATTGTTTTCTGGAAGATGCAGGCATTTGGCATCCCCACCAAAGATATGTAACTCCATTTACGATTAATGGCACAGTGAAAACAAAAGCATCATCCACAAAATGAAAAGGCCGGAATGGAAATGAATCT
>OMOW01114829.1:0-12616 GCA_900312555.1 Lamprogrammus exutus | reverse complement strand
ATATAAAAAAAAAAAAAAAAAATTCTAAATCCGTTTTTTCCGCGCCGCCCAAGCCGAAACGAAACGAAACGAAAATAAAACAAAACAACAACAAAAAGCACAGCGGGAAGAGGATAGTTTGGGCTGTGACGGAGAGCACTCGGTGAATGCACCCGCGCACACACACACACACACACCGCGCAACGATCAGCGCTATCTGAGCGCAAATACACATACAACTGATGAGATGATTGTTGCCTCTAGTAGGGCAAAAGTTAAAACTGACAAGAAGCACACTATTCTGAGTTGATAGGCAGTATTGTATTTATATTTAGCTGGGACAGGTTGAAGAATACAAAGTGTATATCCTGACGCTGTTTGTTTGCAGTTCCGGGGTTCGATTGCCGCTGGGTCCTAAACAGAGCCGGGTTACGTGGAGGTGTATTTATTTAGTTTATTTCCCGTTTCACCCCAAGGATGAGTCCACATCATTAATGTTCTTTTCGGAGTAGGTAATACATGTATTTATTGCCTTTGTAGGTTAATATCATTTTTATATGTTTATTAGTCGTAATCAACTTGGTTAAAATTAATCCTTGGTTAAATTATGGTGTAAGTAAGTGACACACCTTAATTTATTTCAGTAACATCTGTTGTTAAAGTTACTAATGTGTTTAATTTGTTTGTTTTAATGCTATATCATAAAATTCCTTTTTTATTACATAGTGTAATGGTTCATTGTAAGCCTGATTTTACCAATGCCGCTGGACGATGTGACTATGAAAAAGTACAACATGCACAGCACACTCGAATGCATCATACAGTGGGTTTAATAAAAGCCTTATTATTTCACAAATGTGGTAATGCTGGTGGTCCAAAATTATGTGAAAATGCATAGTTTTCAGTTTAAATTACTTAAAATGTTCTTGGGGGGACCCCCTAACCCCCCACTACGTACTACCCCTTCAGGATGACAGCACCTAAAAGGAACATTCTGTAACTCAGTTATTTTAGTGCCTTAGGTGAATATTTTGTGGGGGCAGTTATGATGTAAAAGGAAGTAGTATCTTAGTATCTCTGATCCTGCATTAGGTGTTTTTCCTGTAGTCTTTTCCCTTTACATTAAAGTTACATTCTGCATTTGCACCCATCATATTTTGTTGAGTAACAGTTTTATTTGCGGATGTCATTGTATGTGTTTCATACAGCAATCATTGGAAAGGCAGAGGACAGCAGAGAAAGAGAGGCTGTTCTTGGTTTATTCCAAACAGTGGTGGAGGGAGTTCCTTGAGATCCGCCCATCACACCAATCCAAAATGGTCAAGATCTTTGCCCAGGTCAGTTTGAGGTTAGATCATAGTTCATAATTTTGCTTAATTTAAAGTTGTTTTTCCTGAGTGTGACTACACTCATTTTTATTTGCAACCAACCTGGGAAATTGATAGGAATACACTGGTACACATTTAAACACACTGCCTAATACTCTTACTGTTTACTTTTCTTTTTTTAAAGTAGTGGTAATGGTGCTTTTGTGGTTTGGGAAGAGGGCTTCTCATATCTCAAACCAGTTTTGCATTATTGATTCCGATTAAAAACATTATGTTTATCTGTATACTCTGCAGGACGAGAATGGAGTCAACAGGCCAGTGTGTTCTTATGTGCGTGTCCTTCAGGCAGGCCGCCTCCTGGAGAGCCCTAGACAGGCAGCCCGTTTTGTCAGCTTGCTGGCCCATGAAAAGGCCCCAGTGGTAGGAGGAGGAGGCAAGCAGGAGCAGTGGTGCACATTAATGGCTTTCCTGTGTAGAGGCAAGGTAAGGAGAACTTTCTGGATAACTACAAATTGCAGCCACAACATTGACGGATTTCCACTCAGATACTTAGATATTTTCTTTTCTAAAGAGAAATAAATAAAATGTTTTGTCTCTTACCTAGCTGAGTTTTTCTTGCCTAATAAATGCGAATTCCACAAATCTAAGCATGTGGAAGATAACTATGTCTTAAGGGAAGTGGACGTGTGGTTTAGGCCTTGTTTGGTGCCAAGTTATCTCTGACAAGAGATTCTTAAAAGTTGCTCCAAGTGAGTTGTGTTGGCTATATTATTATTTTTGTAATTTATTATATTGTTTGTGAAATCATCTTGTCGAGTGAGTGCAGGGCAGCCCTCCAGATTCTCCATTTGGCTTTTGCTTTTATAGCAACATCTTACGATATTATTAATATTATGTTATATCCTTTCCTCTGTCCAACTTTGTAAGCAGCTTGGACTTATCTAAAGGTGCTATAGCACTAACGAGAAATACTGATACTAATACTGACACTAATACTTGTGCTGTACAAACATATACCATATATACAGTGTATCTATATGTACAGTGTGTGGACATATCAAAACTCATTTATGATTACAGTTTGTCCAGTTATTTTTTATCTAGGATGTTATTTGTTACTACATGTACCGTATGTATAAACAGTATGCATATATAGTATACAGTATGTACAGTATATGAAGAGTTCTTTTGCACAAACATTACTCAATGTTTACGAAATTGTAAGAAAAATTGTAAGAAAAGAAAGAGTTCCAGGTAATATCAGTCAAACTGATGATGGGTTAAAATAAAAATAATAATAACTTACAAAACACAAGTGATGTATGTATAGTTTAGTTAATATTACTTGGAATTAACTCTTCATACATTGTATATATTTACACACTGTATATGATAGAATTTACATAGGCTATAGAGGAAGAAATATATTATTTAGTAATATGTACTGTATATTTTTATAAATACCCCATGTAGTTACAAACAAACCCTCTAAATACAAGTAATGGGACCAGCAGTTCAGTGAGTAATGATCAAAACAATGACAAACAGTCCTAAAGTTATTGGTGTGTTTTATTTTTTTATCTATTTTTATCTTATCTTTACTTAACCTTACAATTGCACCACTGACTATAATGTTAGCTGTGCATTAACATATTCAAATATTTTTATTGATTTTCACATATGTTGCACAGTCACATGGTACTCAATACTCCAAAACAAGATAGGCATAGAAACAAAAAAACTGATTATTGCTAGGCATTACAATCTGTGAATGGAAATATCACTTCAATACAGCAAATTGGCACTTAATATATAAATTAAATTAAATTAAAAAAACAAATGCTGAATAGAAATAAAAAAGTGGGGTGGGGCAGCTACATTTCATTAATGGAAGGGAACTCAATCTCAAAATAGGACGGAAACGGGGTTGCCAGAACTTCTGGGTGGAGCCTCGAGCAGTGTGTTTAAGCTGTTCAAGTTTGAGATGTGACATTTCTTCCTCCACCCAGCGCTTGTGAGATGGTGGTGAGCTGTGCATTAATGTCACAGATTTGTGTTTCCCTAAGAACACAATTTGTTCTAGAAGTTAGCCATGTAAAGTGAGTTTAGGAGTGTGTGCATTTACCAGATTTCTGTGTACAGCTGATCATCTAATTTCTATGAAAGACTGATTTGCACAGGGATGACTTATACATTTTCATCTCTCCAGTAAGATACTGGGGAATTTCCCAGACCACCACAGGATAAATGTTCCCTGTCTCTCTTCCTCTCTTCTGTGCATGGCTGGCAGACAGACACAACACAACTCTCACAAAGTGGCCCTTGTCAGCTGTGATTTATGAGTTTCATTCCAGGGAAAATTAATTTAGCCCGATCAGTCCCCAGCCTGTTCTGACGCTGCTGACCATATTAGCACTTCAGGGGAACATCTATCATTCTGACTTGCTCTCATACTCCAAGCCAGCAACCAGCAGCAGTCACCCGCTCAAACCAGGCCTCTTTACCGGAAATGTTGTGCCAGTGAAATAAGAGTTGCTTACCGTCGTGGACAATTTGATGACAACAGAGCTTATTTCCTCTCCACCATACTTTCTTGTGAGAGTTAAACACTTCTGAAAAAGGCTCACTGTGCTGTGAGAACAGGTTATTGTATTTCTGATTACACAGGCAGCTCTAAGAGCAGTGTGAATAAGTAACAGGGACGGTTTTAAGAAGGCAAATATCTTGTTTATTATGGACACTATAGATACAGTATAGACATACTTCAAAGTTTGACTCCATACAGTTTCAGTGTAAATGATGACTTTGCAAGAAAGAATATGTGTGTAAATTACAACGAAGAAGTCAGTTGACACAATTTAAAGGTGCCCAAGCTGAATTTGGATATATATCACAAATGTATATTCCATAACCTTCTAAGTCACTGTGACAAATACATGAATGGCATCCAACAAAGATGTCATGTTGAAGCACAAGTATTCAGCTAACTAACCAACAGAATTACATATATTGCAGACAGGAAACAAGGTTTCCATATTCCAAACTCTCCATCAGAGCTTAACCGATCACAATTTGTGGCCCCTAGGGTGACTGTGAAGACCATGCCACCCTGCTTTGCAGCCTCCTGCTGGGCTTTGGCATGGATGCATATGTCTGTGTGGGCACCAAGGCCAAAGGAGGCCCACACACCTGGGTGATGACTCGTGGTACTGATGGGAGCATTACTTTCTGGGAGAGCCTGACAGCACGCAGGTCAGATTTGTTTGTTGTTATATATTGTTGGTAACTTCCCCTTCACTTTGATATCAAATTGTACATGTTTGGAGAAATCTGCATCCAGAACCTCTTCTGAATTTATAATTTAATGCTAAACCTATCCATTCATATATCTATCCATCTTCTATATCTCCTTATCCAGAGCTGGATAGTGGGGGGCTGTAGTCCATCCCAGCAGGGTGTTAAAGATGGAATTTGAGCTTCACCGTGTAATTAGATTGTCAGTTTGCTGTTCTCAGTGTGTCAACAGGATGTCTCAAAAGACCAAGAATGAATTTCCATAAAATTTGGTAACCAGGCTTTGGGCCAACAAGCAATGATTATTACTCTGCCTTTTTCAGGATGCTAGGAGTGTGTTAATCTTTGAAACATCACTAAGTTTGTAATGGAATTGAGTGGAATATTTGTGTTATATCTATTTGGTCAGGTACCTGCACCAGGCCATAGACCCAGATGCCCCACCACTGGCACCCCAGCCCAATCCCTCCTCCCCATACCGCACAGTGGGCTGTGTTTTCAACCACCAGACCTTCCTGGCTAACTGCCAGCCTGCTGAGGCAGTGGAGCTCTGTGTTTTTGACTTCCAGGTAGGAACATGGTGGACCTTACAGTCCCCCACATATATCCTTGGATAGATGGTGTAAAAGCTGTCTCACCGCCTGCCTAAACAAAACTCTGGACCATTATTGTTTTTTCTCAATTCATACACACAAATCATGCATCATGACAGGGTTTACATTTGTTGAATGTGGGTATTGATATTTAATCAGTAGCACTCGCGTGCGTGCGTGCGTGCGTGCGTGCGTGCGTGTACTTGAATGGCCAGAGTGGACACCTAACTGGCTCTATTGAAAACTGTTCCTCTTTCTGTTCCTTCAGAACCAGTCACGGTGGAAAGCGATGAGTGAGGAGGCCCTGAAGTCTGTTTGTGCTCCGGGCTCCATAACCTCTCTGCCCCCTCTGCCTCCCCTCTGTGCCCCCTCCGTAGAACCTGCTCCTGCCAGCAACCAGTTGGAGCTGGAAATGCGTTACCTGGTGTCTGAGCACAGGAAGGTAAAACACAGTACTTTATACACGTATGAGCACCTGTGTTTGTAGATGATAAATTCACTCACAGACTATGCTGAGAAAGGAAGCTGTTTCAGGGCGGTGCTACCAGAGAGCTACGGTCCAAAGAGGCCCCCTATGGGCCAAATGTCCTGTTTCAGTTAAATTTGAGCTTTAAACTAGATAGAATTAAATAAGATGATTTTACATATTTGAAAATTTCATAAAACGGCAAAAACTCCTGGACACAGCTTTGTGTAATTGAACTTATTAATTTAATATAGGAATTTGTGTGTGTGTCAGTGTCTTAAAGTGTCTTAGTGTATCAAACTATTTCAGCATTCTTTAAACTGCTAGTTCAGCCCTTTGCTAAAACTTACATGAACTATACAGACGAGATGCATAGTTTTATTTATAACAGGGGTACTCAAAATTTTACATATGGTAAGCAGTCCAGAACAATGCCAGCAACTTTCACCAACATAAATTAAAGTATGTTGTTCATAGCAAAAACACAATACATTAAACATCTTATAAATAAGAAGTTTATTAAAACTGAAACAAACGTTCAACAAGACAGCCTGCTATCTTCGTGGGACAAAAGCAACTAAATATTGCAATTTCCAAGTTGTAAATTGGTAAGTCCTAATTTCCAACATAACTAGAAAGCAGTACCAGCCTATGCTTCTTTTGATAGGACAGGAATGCATGCACAGAAACGTAATACTTAATACACAGAATACTGACGATGAGCACACATACTATGGTGTAATTTTAGTCTTGCAGTCTGCAATGTGTGTCATAGATGCACTTGCACATACTAATAAATATTTGTACACATAGAGTTTCATTGACCCAAAGAAAATATATCCCAAACTAATTAATGTTGAGCATGTCACTTTTTGTGGACTGGTCCAGATTGATTTGCTGTTCAGTCTTGATCTGGATGTTGGACCAAACTTTGATGTTTTATAAGAAACAAACTTGAGGTTGAAAATCATTAATTAAATACTTAAAATAATGACAAATAATATTTATTTAGTTATAACAAATTTAGCTTAGTGTTGTGTCCCAATGTGGTCTCTTCCTCTAGGATCTGGAACTGGCGACAGTCTGGGACGACCACCTGTCCTACCTGTTGTCCTCAGCCTTGTCAGCTTATGAGCTGGAGCGCTGCACTGGTATCTCCTGTGGCAATGAGGAGTTTCAGGATGCAGTGAGGAGGGCAGTGCCAGATGGACACACCTTCAAAGGCTTCCCCATCCACTTTTTGCACCGCAATGCTCGAAGAGCTTTTGCCACTTGCCTCAGGTGAGAGGAGAGAGAACCACTGACACAGGCTCCGTTCAACATTTAATGTCTCTGTGGTACTGTTGCACAAAAATACAAATGAAATTTGGCATCATATTTTGTCATTTATCTATGCATATCCACCCTTGTGAAAGTTCATTAACACACATCCATAAATTTTGAACCATAAAGTTATAGCCTATTTATTATAAGTGATAGTAAAATGTGTGCAAGCAAAAAGTTTAAAATGTTGATGAATGATAAACCCACCTATGTAGATAAGTTTAATCTTTAAAAATGTCTATTATGCATATAGCTTTATTTTAATCTGATGTCTTTGCAGATATTTATACTCTGTATATCTTGTTGGTTATGTGCAGGTCTCAATTCTGTCAGGAGATTGTGTGTTGTCGTGGAGACCATGTGCGGCTGGCGGTCCGTGTTCGGGTGTTTGCTTATCCAGAGAATGCATGTGCTGTGTGGATCATGTTTGCATGTAAATATTGCTCTGTGCTCTGACAAGTGGACAGATGACCCCTGTGATTATCTAAAATCTTTCACATGGACAACATTGTGTCCTCTCAAGAACAAAGGACTGTTTCTTGTGGATCTGTGCCTTCTTATGAGACAGACTTAATTTAAATTAAATGAATAAATTTGACATTCACAGAGACATGTTTGGGACTGTTACCTGTATTCTGGGTGGTCATACTTCTGTTCTGAATGTGTAACAGATTCATTACTTGTACATATTTATGTATGTATTTTTGTAGATAAATTAAACTTTGTATGTTTTAATTAGGCCAGCTCAGCTGGCTTATTGACATCATATTCAAGTGGATGATATGTATCTTTTATATACTGTATGAAATATTAGATTTGAAATTTGGGGGAAAAAAAATTCTAAGCTCATAATTTGTAATACATATAAACAGCACTAGATGGCGTGGTAAGATAAATGTTGGCATGCTGAATACAGCCATGTAGCCCTCTCCTCCATTGGAAACTTCCATGCTGTAGACCTGCACGCATAAAGAAAAGAACACATTCAAACTGGTAAATATGACTGACTAATGCATTCACCGTCTCACACAGTATGTGGTAAAACAGGATAGAATAGTTCAGTAACAGAAACGTGTTTGGTTTTGTTGTATCAAGAGATAACCCAAACTTACCATAGTGGGAGCTACAGGATGAAATATTATTATTTTATTTTCCATATTTCAGAAGACATTACTCATTTTCAGTACAGGAGGATCAGCCAGACTGAAGCCATTATTCTGGCTTGAGAGCCTTTGAAGCCCACAGGTGAATGCTGACTTCTAAAGTGAGACTGACTCATTGTGAAATTGCATTGAGGGCGAAGTGACAGCTGCTTGGTCCAGTGAGTTATTGTGAGGTATGGAAAAGTCAATGTGGAAAGTTTAGGCCTGATTGAAGTGCTGTTAATTGACACTCGGCACTTATTTGTCTACTCTGCTCCTCTCCTCTCCTCTCCATGAGTTGTGGGGAATGGTTGACGCATCACCCCAAACTCTGACAGGAGTGAGGATGGCCAATTAATTTGATTAATTCGATTTTTCCACGTGCTAATTTGCAATTCTGCATTTGCCCTAGAGTTGTTGAACACGAAAAGATCAGGAGGGAAGCTGATAGAGCAAAATAGAGGGCTAATGAATAATTCCTCCCTTTTTATGAATGTCACACACTCACACATGCACACGTCTGCTCCACTCATTACTGTATACCACAGGAAGAATATACAGCAAAGGAAGTGTTTGATGCTGGGAGCTCAGACTTATTTTTTCAGCCCATATTAAACAGCAGCGCTCAGATGTAATTGACTAATAGGTCCAGTGGGACAGGTAACGGTGAGGAGGAGGATGCTGGTTCTCAGCAAAACAGACTAACAAAACCATCACTCACACACTGATCTCAACAGTGTTGCTGACACACAGTGTTTCCATTTAGGTGTGACACAGAGAGTTCCAAATTAAAGATTTCCTGAAAACAATTGGCGCTATTTGTGAGCATAAAGAGGATGTAAACTTTTATAAACAATGATGATGTTGATTTTGATGTTAATCAAGTAAAAATTCACTTTCACAGAAGTCTTTTTTTTTGTTGGTGAAAATAATGTTCTAATTAATTTCTATGATTTGAATTATCATCCATACACATATTCTTCACACATACTATTTAATCATTTTCCTCTTGTCAGGAGCTGTAACCTGATAATGAATATTTTCCACACTTAGACAATTTACTGGCACTTAACAAATATTGTCAATAACTGCATCATCAGTTATAATGGTGTTGTTTGGGAGAAATATATTGTAGCTTTCAGCCATATTTAGCATATTACTGTTCTGTTTGTTTATTGCGCCTTGCAGGCAAAACCTTTAGTATTCACTGAGAAATAGTGGTCGCATCTACATCGCTTTTATCCTGAATACACAAGCGTTTGTGTTGAATACTCTTTGGCATACATACTGTCCTACAGTTCATAAAAATACAGTTTTATGTGGCCCTTCACATTGGAAAATATAAATACCTATCTTATCTGGGGTCCTAGAATTTTTTGCAGAGCCTCTAGGTAAAATGGTTTGATAATTATATATGGTATATATAATAATAACTTATAATAATATCAATGTCTTCATTTGTTTTGTACACTGGATTCAGCTTTGCTTGTGGCCTGTGTGTGGCTTCCATCAGTTTACAAAATAAGAGTTTATAATTCTGTGTTACTTGTGTTTTGTTAATTTATTTTGAATTTTCAAAATTTTAAACCCAGTTTTATTTATATTGCCAGGAATACGCAATAAAAAAAAAAGCTTTAAAAAATGGATTAATCTTTTTTGTAAATAAACTCTTTATATTCTTAACTTATGACCTACACAGGGCAAAAGGACAGCCAAACAATCTCAAGACTTTAATTTTACATATCCAGCCATGATTTATGAAAACTGACACATTTTCAGCACATTAGCGCCTCAAAATCCCCCTCCTCTTTTTCAAAAATATCTTCATAGATGTTTTCCATTTGTGACTCCTTATCCTTGGCCCTGGTTCAGCAGAGGAAATAATCAGAGCCTGAATGCTGATGCTGGTACTCGATCATAGTCACAGCAGCAGTAAAGGTGAATCGGAGCGGCAGTGTTTCCTCTGGTTGCAGCAGTAAGAATTCAACTCCCAAGGCCGATATCCAACATGCAGAACCCTCTCATTATTTTGTTGTCACTGCATGAACCTAATTCAACGTATAGGCCTTAGGCTCTGTTAGAGTTTGTCAAGTAAATGAGAAGACTAATGGTGCATCTCCTTATCAGTAGTGTTTTTTCAATTGTGGTAATATATCTACTGACAGACACTGATGTTTCAACTAATTACCGTATTTTAGCCATTAAAAGAGGAGTGTTTAGACATTGAGCTCTGCAGTGATTTTCATTGCGGGGCCATTGAGTGTGTGTGATTATTTCCATTGCCACAGACACTGCTAATTAATTAAGTTCTAACTGAGAATATGGATATTAGAGATATGAAAAAAAAGTGTGAGAACCACATAGTCCTTGTTTATTCCTCCAGATATGGTGATTTGACAGATTGATTGCTACACCAACACACAGTTTCCCCCCCCAATTATAATGGCTTGAAGCTGATTGTTGAATTACTCATTAAGGTGTTTCTATAACTTTGTATCTGTTCAATTATTATTTCCTTCATAATATCCTCCTGCCACCTGTCACTGTGTCTCATTGTCTATTTCTTTTTTTGAAATGTAAAAACTCCTGCAGGGGGTAAAAGAAGGAGTGGGAGTGATACAGAAAGAGGAGCATTGGGCATTGGAGAGAAATGCGTTGCATGGCCCGGAGCCTAACGGGTAATAAAGTCATTAATTCAGCTGATTAAGTTGGCCTTTGGGTTAAAGAAAAATTATATCCGTCTCCCTTTGAGATGTGACTGGGGAAGCACAGAAGAGGGAGAAGCCAGCTAATTAGTGCTGGAAAACAGGAGGGGGCAGAGAGAGGGAGATGGAGAGAGAGAGAGAGAGAAAGAAACTGATTGTGTATGTGTGTGTGATATGGGGAGGGTGCACATAGGTGTTTTGACTGAACTACTAATGAGGCATGTTTGGGGTGAGGGAGTGACAAGCTCATCAAAATGCTTGCCTGCCAGCAGAGCCATTTCTCTCAAAGAGTTTGCCCGGCTACCTTTGAGCCTGGTGCTGCTGCTTAATGACGTGAAACAAGAGAGAGTGGGAGAAGTTAGGGTGGAAATGTCAGTTTACTTGCAGTTTAATGAGCTTGTTGTTTGATGCAAGAGAAGAAAGCACAATGAAAAAGAGCTACAGTAGAAATCAGCAGGATTCTCAGCATCCTTCCTCCTCAGAGCAACGACTCCACTTTTATCAACGCCTCAACCTGTGTAATTATAGGTTTGCCAGTTTCTATACTTGCAATGTTTTGCTTTTAGCAATGTAAAACAACCCTTAAATCTAAATCTAGTATACATTATTTTCTATACATGACAAACTATGGTGAATTCAGGTATTTTTAAGCAAGAAATGTATCTGTCAATTATACTATGAAAACCAAGCCCCAGTTTCCAAAATATTATTAATGGTATTAATTATTAATGGTAAAGGGTTAATTTATAAACAGCTGTTTGTTTAACCTCTTAAACACTGGTAATCAAATACCATAAGTGATCAAGTTACAATTTAAGGAAAAGAGTCCAAAAAAAAGATATTTTAAAATCCATCCAATCCATTTTAGAATCCATGTATAAATCCCTTAAACATCCTTGATACTAGTTGCTATTCCTTTTTTTAAAACTATGACATTTTAATTTCCTTCAAAATTCAATAATTTTATACAGTTTTCCAGAAAATGCATACACATATTCTGTCATCTTTGAAAACCTTTGGGATCTCGACTAGAATTTAGAATAAAGCTCTGAGAGTTTGAACATTTTTTTTATCCCACACTTCCATGGAGAAATTCCCCCACTGCATGTTGCCAATCCTAACTACAAGCAGCAGTGGGCATCTCAACACCCCTAGTGCCTTGGTCAGTGGCAATGGCTGGAACATTAACCTCACACTCAAGTTTTTGATGGTGGGGAAACTGGAGTTCTACCATGAAGACTCAGAGACTTACATACGCGAAAATGATTTATTGGAACATGTGTGAATGAATGAAACAGTCTCTTTAGTGTAGGTCCCCATTCTGAGGAACAGCGTTTAGCAATCTCCAACGCCTTCTCAGAACCCGCCAGCGTGGGGCGAGGAGCCTACCCCCAAAGAGAAGGAGAATTAAATGGCTTAAGAATACCAACCACCATCATGGGAGCAGGAACGCCGAATCTGAAACAAAGACAAAAGATAATTAGTGAACATTAAGAATTGATTGATTTGAAAGTGATGAGTCGGGCGATCCGACTGTGCTGTGAGTCAGGTGATCTGACCGTGCGGATGAGTTAGAGAGGAAGGCCAATGACTGACTGAGGAAGGAGCAGAATAGAGGTAACAGGAAGCCAGGGTAAACTGGCCGAGATGAAATGCCGTATTGCTGAATACGGAGAAATGAAATGATAATAGCTGAAGTGAATAATGTTAGCAGAACTTCATTGAAATGAAGACTTCCCCCAAAGATTATGAACCGCCACCAGTATATGAAATGAAAGTTGTTGGG
>OMOW01114798.1:0-10020 GCA_900312555.1 Lamprogrammus exutus | reverse complement strand
CCCTGTGGCAACCATCTTACAGATGTGTACACAGAGCGTCAAGTATAAACCTAGATGGAGATGAGCAGTGGACTATCCCCACTCCCAACTTTATGTCTAAAGAGCATCGAAAAACACAGGAAAAAAAACAACTTTTAATGTTCAAATAAGTCCATATCATAAGGTCAATAACAGCATCCAATATTCTATTCATCTTTTACTTATGATGTGTTTAGCTTTTTCTAAACGTGTATGGAAACAATGTACTTTTCCATTTCTTTCAGGCTTCGAAACATTTTGTAATTCACCATCAGTCTTCGCGAAAAGACGGAAGCTTAGACAATAAATTGAATCCTTCCAAAGTCTTCGAGCTGAAGGATGTAAAACACACACCTACGTGCAGTCTTAAACACCCGCAGAGACACAAAAACAAAAACACCAGCTGGAGAGAGTAGTGAGCGCTGTGAAGACGCAGAGATCAGGTTTAGGGCGTTGATTTGACTTTTAAATCGCACGGCCGGCTGTTGACTGTAGACGCAGAGAATTAAGTAGTGTGTGCGTGAACAAGTACTGTATGTTCTTAGAAACTGCAGGAAATCTGGAATAGAATGGATTGGAAGACTTCTTACTGAGTTGTAACAGAATCGATTCCATGCACACAGTGGTTGAATGCATTCTCATAGCCATTCTTTGATGAGAAATAAGCAAATAATACACCTGTCTAAATCATATTCTACTGTTATGTCTGCTACACGCTGGGTGTTACTGAGATCTACTGCAGAAAATGTAGCAATTAAAATCCTATCCTACTACTATAATTGGAGAGCACATGTGTGTTTGTCCGTCCGTCAATACAACGAGCACCATTCATCCAAACGCCTCCAAACTTGGTAGAAACATTGTTCAGGGGTCTGGCATGTGCAAAGGGTACATTTCACTTATATTTTTATTTTATGTTTTATTTGCATTAAGAAATTATAGTAGTGGGAGACATGAATGGAATCATGAATGATGTCACAGTTGTTAATGACATCATTGACACACACACTAGGGGAAAGCTTTGCTCTTGTATATGCTATGGAAAGCACCCAGTGTATTGTTATGATTATGGAAAGCCCATTTTACACCTCACATTAAAATGAGATCTCTGTATCTCAGATAAGCCGTCTCATTATCTGTGTGCTGCATGAACTGTGATCACATCTCAGCAGGGGGGTCATCTATTAAAAGTGTGTGTTTCCTCCTCGCTCCATGTACGAGCTTTATCCAAAACAGGAAAATACTTGTTTGTGTGTGCTGTCGCCCTCTGTGTTCGAGGTGCTTGTACACATTAAGTCGCAACTCCCGATTCAAAATAACTTTATTGATGTGGGCGGGGCGGAAAAAGACGATACGGGGTGGCGTTTTCAACTCGTTTGTGGATTTGTTCTCACAAATGTGTCACGGCTTTTTCAGGTTACATTTACACCTGGTGGCTGTGAAATCCACTCTGGCAGATCCAGTTATTCGACGTGCATTTACACATTTACATTTTCAAGCATTACAACACACAGACGAGAACTTTCGTCTGTTTAAATAGGCTGAATGACTGAATTATAAGACTGAGGACACCTGTGATTCTAATTAAAGAAATAGTTTGCTTGAAATATCACTACAATCCAATTAGTTATCATCGCTTCCAAGGGGAATCAATAATTTTGTCCAGGTCATTTTCATTTGTTTTATTATTTAAAATAATGTGTTGCATCAAAAATCAAAAGCAAAGTGTCAGTTCTATTAAATACAGAAGAGGGAATTGCGGGTGCAAATTACTTTTGTCATTTTCAACTTATTTCAGAGAAAATTGTGGGCTTTTTGTTTTTATTTTAAGGGCACCAACACGTTTAGCCACGTCTGTATTCGCATACAGATTGCACTTTACTGCCAGGGGGTACAATGTCCCTAATCGTCTCGTTCTAAACTAAGAAACTAGGTGTAGTGCGAGGCATGTACTGTGACGAGCAGCCGACGGCTAATTCACAACTGCTGCATTGCTCCGGCTTGTTAACTTTGGGTTAATAGCGGAGCGTGTTTCATTCCCAGTGTTGGCTGACCTTGTCTCTCAGATGGTGTTCCGCTGCGTCGATGTTCAAGGGGTCATCGAAGTTCAGCAGATCCTGCAGCAGAGAAAAGGTGAGGAGGAGACGGGGAGGCAGAGAGGAAAACAAGACGACGAAGTCAAAGATTTATCAAGTGAGACAGGTGACCAGAGATCTCCTGACGTTACTCATTAGTCATTCTATTGGACGACGCCATTGGTTTCAGCTCAGCGTTTCACTATCATTAGGTTGAAATACTTTTCCCCACAAAAATGCTCCTGAGGGGAGAGGCCGTCCACTACAGCGCTATGAAGTGTTCCAGTTCATTGCATGGCGTTCATCGTTGTGAGCAGACACTGTTGCCCCTGGCTGTCACCCAGGATTCTGCACTCACGACAAACCAAACAGCTAGGGGCGTGTTATTAGAGAGAGAACATGGAGGACAGCCCAAGAGCATGTTGCCTGATTAAAAATTAAGATTTAAGGCATGACCACACATCAAGGCCAATCATCATCAACATTATCATCATCATCATCATTATTGCACAGTGATGACTTCAGGGAAAGTTCTTTCTAAATGTGATTCATTCGAGATTACTGCAGGTTTGCAAGCTGCAATCTCAAGGAAGTTTTGGGCTGGGTTTTTCTCTGATACAGAAACACATCTGTAATAACACACAAGTGGACATTGAGAGCCAGCTGGCAAAGTCTTTCCACAAGCACAATGTGTAATCTAATATTCTTGGTTTCGACCTCTATTATCTGAACGTGTTTGTCATTGTTTGTCATAAAGGAAAACAATTTCCCCTCAGACAAACACTATGGCATTATTACAGCTGTAAAGCAGAGATAAAGAATGGCTTTGGGTGATCTGATCAGAGTTTGGATTAAAGCCATTGGTGTAAGCTACATACAGCAAGCAGCTTATTAAACTTTAACAGCTCAGTTCTTATTGATCAGCAGATAAATGATCGTCCTCACATTTCTTCTTCATTCTACAATTAAGAATAGGTTATTGTGATGTACCAAAGATTTCAAACATAAAAGGTCACCATTAATCCTTTTAAAATATGTACAAAATGCAGGCCACAAATCAAAATGAAGGAAGTAAGAATAGTCTAAACTTACGGTAAATAAGGAGTTCAATCCCCAGACCACATCCTAGAAAACAAAGGAAGAAATCAAGTCAGTAATCAAACTATTCTCCATATTTATTCTTCCTCAACAACAGATATGTTCTCAATGTAACACATTTCCTCAACATAACCATTTTGAGTATGAGATCTGTCACAAGTAGCCAGGTTCCCCAGCTCTGCACGCTCTCATTCATCCAGTTAACTGAGTGGGAGTTGTGACTTGCTGTGAATGGAGACCTGTCAGCAGAAGGTGGGCAGTGACGGGCCAAGCATGAAAGTAATTGATCATGATGATAAAGTGGAAGGACTGGCTTATGGTCTCGGTGTACAACCACAGCGCAGCACAACACGCAGCTAAACATGATGTAGGTTTTTACATGCGTGTGGCCACAGCGCAGCATCATAGTCATAGAGCGTGTCAATCGGACCTAAGTGTCAGGATAATGAATCTGTGTAATGAGGATGGATGTTAATGCAAAGTGTAAATACGGCCAGACTGACAATGTGTGCAAATGAGAGAAACGGAAAACTCTCCATATTTAGAGATTATATTTTAGTATTTTGACTGTGACTCCCAGTGTTTCTGAAATATTCCAAGTAAAACGACACCGCATGTTGATTAAAATGCAAATTCTCCACATTCAGTTTGCCAGCATGGAATCTTTCTGTACCTGACTATGACAGGAACTGCTGGATTTATTTCATCATTTCTTCATGAGGCAAAGCATCACTACAGCAGCACAACAAAGATGCAAAAATGGCAATTTAATCATTTCATCTACACATCAAATCCTGAATCCCTGAATCTTCAGTCAGCAGGAGCCACGAGACTCTTTCATGCGCTGCAGTCACACAGAGGGCATAAATATATAGCAGACCTGCCACTGGCTCTATGTTGCTTATGCAAAATAAAGACAGCAGCCTAATTGCCTTTCATCGCGGTTCCCGCTCTCTTCTTCCAGGAACGGGCCGGAGAAATCCAATTAGGACCCGCAGACACATGGTTGCAAAAGAACGAGTAAGAGGCATCTCTGCTGCAAACCGCTGTCAGATGGTCCACCTTCAAGGTCGTACTTCCACAGCCTCCATTCAGTCTTCGTTTGCTCATTGCACAAACATGGATTTATTTCATTTGCATAATGAGATCAACCTCACATATGCTGATTAACAAATTAGTTTCGCTACGGGGACGGTTTCTGTCAGCTCTATGATATAAACATGCGGAAATGGTGCTGCCAAGAATTCCAGAGGGAACAAACAACAAACCCCAGTGAACATCTTTATTGCTGTTGCTGCGCTCTCCGTTAGTGGAGTGTAGACAACGCACTGTTCATTTTACTCTATGGTATTTATTAGGGTGTCATTAGTGGTGGTCTTTGACTCCACCATTGTGTAACATGCATGAAATATCAACCCTATGAAGTCATTTTTGCAATTTTCCTTTTAATTGAATTTAACCTTTATTTGACGCCTAAAACACTGCACAGTAAATAAAATCATTTAACATGACAGGATGATCAATTTTGCCTTGTGAAAATGTCGACATCTCTAGAAATTGTTCTACTTGTTTCTAGAAAATCTGGCAAGTTTTACTACAAAATCTTACCCCAAACAACCATTGGAACCATGGAAACCATTCTTCAAAACCTCGCCTATTTCATAGTCATGTGATACATTTATGACCGAGTCCTCTACAATTGCTCTGTAAAGGACATAAATGTCCGGCTTTGTTGTCCTGTCCACTCAAGGATTTGTACAATGCAGTTTTTAGATGCTACATAAAAGAACTTTTAATCAAAACTAAAATTTCAAAATGACTTGATTTGAGAGGGTTAAACTTGCACAATGTGTGTGTTGGTGCATGTGAACCTGTTGTGTTTCTGCTTTCTGCACTGAAGTAAGGAAGAGTGATGAGCACTGGAGAACAGCATCACCCTCTCAAAAACTAACAATTCTTTCTGACTCACCGCTCACCTTTCCTCGGCTATTTTTATGCACTCACAATGCCACAATGTTGACTCTCGCTCACACATTTGAACCCAAGCACACATAGGTGCTCTCATACGTGTGACCCCACAGACCCAGCACAGGCTGACTCAAACAAATGCCAGACTGAGCAGCTGCCAACTCTCTCACAAACACAGGCTGAGGGACAAAAACAAGTATTGTGCGCCTGAATGTCAACTGTAAGCACATAGGTGATTTGATTTTTTACGTAAATTATATGTCTGAGTGAGTAGTACAAAGCACACCTGTGGTGAAGTGAAGAAATTAATTTGGATACTAAGTTGTTTTTTTAACCCCTAAAAACTTCAGGTAATAATTGGAATTGAATAAACTTCCTAGCAATTTTATTTCCAGTTCAAGCACCTCGGTTGCTGTGTAAGGTCCCTGTTATTAGGTACAGTAAGTATAGGTTGCTATAAAGTTGTATTTAATGTTAAATGGCTGATAAGGTTCAAAATGCAGACTTTGTGTGCAGCAAATCAGGCGTTCTTTTGCAACTCATTTCTCACATGCGATCTGTGAATTTTCTGTGAATGCAGCCGCACTAGTTGTCTGCACTGAACATGCTGGCAGCGTATCATATCTGACCACGGACATGATGGAAACAGATTCGCTTTATAAAGATGGTGTGACAACCTAATTTGCTTTCCGAGTTATTATTTCCTGGAGGAGATTTTTGTTTCTTCCTGCGGGTGTGTTTTGATTGATCGAACGACGAGTCGCAGAGCGGAACAGAACACAGGCACTGATGCGAAAACACCCAGCTAGCCATAATGAAATAATGATGAAACGTTAACTTTGACAAAATTTAATTCTGACTTCATGTTTGCGGTAATGGATTATCTAGCATAACAATTTTCAGTTATGTACGAAGAGAAATGTTTGTCCTAAATTTAACATCAATCTTGACAGAAAGGGTTTGCCCTCTAAACTTACAGAACAAAATCAATTACCTCTGATACATATGTTATGATCAAAGACAGGGTGCTACAAATCTGTGATTCTTCTGTCTTCATGCACTAAATCATTGGTTTTTGATTTGGTTTACATGCGTCCCTGCCTGTTCGAGAACAATCTGTTATTACCCTTAAATATCATGCAATTAGGCCAAGCCATCATCTCTATATAATCATCTTTTCTCCTCTTTCTACATAAAACTCTCTAGTCTTGGAAGAAATCTCAAACACATATTTATACCTTATCTCTCTTCCTCCAATCTGGCCAGATCTATTGAATATACTGTATACTCAAACAAGACGCCATCCAACTCCCAAGTCGACTTGTATTCAACACATTTGCACATTTCCATAATTGTGCACTGCAGCTCTTTGATTTAGGCATCCCTCCCAGCAGGGGAGTTTTTTCCATATGAAAGCAGAAGCAGACGCATGCTGCAGATTGACTGTAAATGTTTAAAGTCAAACTTAACAGGGAGGGCAGAGCTCCACAATACGCCCAAACCATCGCTTCTGTCAAACTTAATGTTACTCAAATTATGAAAAAGAGAGAGTCCCTGCTTTATGCATTGGTGACTGCATCTTAACTCCTTGCACAAAGTTCTCAGAAGACTTGAGGATAAAGCAAAGGAGCTCATTCTGATGAAATTGAAACCTGAGAAGCCTCACCTAAGACAATTAACAAGTATTGTTACATGCATGTGTTGTGAGTTTTAATGAATCAAAAGGTGTCCACTTACTATGGTCTGCTTATCATAATATGGAATATAGTTTCTTCCAATGAAATATAATGTAATATGAAATACAGTAGGTGTATTCTGCTATCTGTCCCAGTTCATGGGTGCCTTAAAAAGTAGTTACTGGGAACTAGACGAGCTGCCGCACCGCTGTATGCCCATTTGACTTCATTTCATCCTTGAGTAAACGAGTCTCGAACAAATCGCTAGTAATTGGCAACTCAATTTCAAAATGAGGGACTGAAAATGAGAAATCAGAAACTTGGGGCCAAAATCTCACAGCTCAACTGTTACTACGACCCACGTCTACGAACATTTCTGCCTGCCTGGGTTTTCCTGGTTGTCGTGGCGCCACAATCACAATCTGACACGAACACAAACTTGATTTCGCACTATACGACACAGATTTATAGTTACGGTTTAATCAAACCCATCTCACACAGTCCGACATGCAACAAGGCTTGAAGTGAAAGCGTGGCATTTACCTTTAATGTTCTGGTGGGGGCCCAGCCTGTACCGTCAATCGAATGCTCTCGCAACAAGCTGCAGAAAATAGAATACAGTCGTCACCGTCATTTACAGTAACTGCAGGATATCTGGGGCGTTTTGTGGTAGGTTGTCATTGCGCTGCATTTCTGAAAACCTCTCGCATTGTTAGAAATAACAAAACCAAAAGTGTTGATGTCATTGACTTTGACACAGTTTGTAAAGTTGGAAGTAAACTTGCTTGATTTGCGTCATTATTCAAGCGATGACCCTTTATTTTTTAGGTGATGTGTATTTCTGAGAATGTTTAACACGGGTAACAAGTTTTCTTTTTGTTTCTTAAAGCTCTTATCTGTGTGTGTACATCTACAAAACGCAATCAACTAATTGACACATTGATAAATTAGTTTTCTATAAGCACCTGATCGGTTCGACATGTGTTAAAGGAGGTCGAAGCTGCTGTTACCTCAGGCAGATCTCTCCAGTCTCAGCGATGTTTGGATGCCATATTCTTGTCAGGCATCTCACTTTAGGAGGCTGGAGAAGAAAAGGAGACAAGAAGAAGGAAGGGCAGTGTTTTACTGAATGAAAAAGCACTTGGACACAGAGTGTGTGAGAGACAGCAGTGTTGGGAGTTTTGAGTCACATTACACGGCAATGTGTTACTACATTATTGTACTATAATCACATTACTTGTTCCTGTAATACAGTCGTGTGATCTAGCTCCCTTTTCAGTGATGTTAGTTAGTAAGATGGTGAAAATGTAGTTACTTGTGCTACACATAAAATATCAACAGATTTGTGCAGCAACACTTGGAATCTACATGTCAGTGTCTGTGAAAGATTCTGCCTTGGCTCGTTGCCCTGCCACTGCTAGAAAGTGTGTGCACAACAGCCTCTTCGCTATTTGTGGGAGGGAAGAAAATAAATCAAGCACAACAAGGCAGAGGAGGAGGATGGGTGCTTTGATACATGGTGATAACATCTTCATCTTAAATGTATGTAAAGATAAGAACGTCAACAAGTCTGTCCAAATACCTGATCAGAAAAGCTGCTTACATCAAATTGTGGGAAATATCCTCATCCCATTACAGATACAGGTGAAAATGCAACACATATAATGTAACAGAAAATAGTTTAACAAATGGCACTTTGACGCGTTGGCTTTTTTTGTAACATGCTCCAATTTAGAAAGGAGTTAAGGCCCAATTTTCATTGAATTACAATGAACCTAAAAGTATCCAGTCATGTATCACATTCTCCTCAGGAGGTCACCCCATCTTTCTTATCTTTAAAGATCATTTGTGTGTGTGTGAGAGAGAGAGAGAGAGAGCGAGAGAGAGAGATATCAAACACCATCAGGAGCCTTTTTTGCTTTGTTACTTTGGCCTGAAGCAAACAGACCTGTGAGAAGCTTGAAAACAAAACATGCAGTTTCACCAGATGTGTCAAAGAGTGAAAAAAAGTCTCTCTCTCTCTCTCTAAAGTCTCTCTTTCATCTACTCGTCCATGTTTCACTTCAAGTGAACTGAGAGGCATCGGGGAAAATTGAAGCAGACTCGAGAGGTAAAACCTTTCCTCTGTTCTCGTCCGGTGCAGACAAAGACAACAGTCAAAGTCTTCCTATGTGCTTGTACAGTTGCAGTAAAGCAGCCTTCTGTGTCCTGCTGCCAAGATGTTTACATACCTAAATAAATCAATTTACAGTTAAATAATCTAGGTCCGTTAATCAGAGTGAGCATACTTTGATTTATGCTGATTTCAATCGCATTACGGTGTTTAGATGAAAATACGGATTTATTGCCTTAATAACAGTATAATCACAGTTTTAACATGTATGTAAATGTTAAAAGCTAGCTCTGTCCCTTTCTGTCCCTTTATGTCTAGCCGCTGTCTGGGACCAATGTTGCCATGGAAGACCAGCTCCTGATTAAAAAAAGTTCCTGTGGTTTTGGGGACAGGCAGGCAATTCAACGATACAACGATAAGATGGCAATTCCAACCAGCTATTTCCAAATGAAATGCGTTGTGGATAAAGGTCACATTTTTGCACTGAGACTTCATCCAGGAGACAGACAATAAGCAAAAAGGCAGGGATTACATTGTTTGTGTAGGAACACTGGTTTTACCTGTGCTGCCTGCTACAAAGAATCAAACTGGAACTCTAAACCTTCAGTGTGAACACTTTTATTAGTCTTGGTCTGTGCGACAAAACATGGTTTGGTTGACATTCACGTGGAGATGTTGGGTTGTTAATCCAGCAATTCAATCAGTCAACAAAGATGGCGGTTCTTAAACAGTGGTACGAGTACCAGACAGACCCAGGCTCTCTTCCTGACAATGTTAACTCCAGCGTGCTCCCGCATCCCATGCACACAACTGGCCGTGTCTGTGGGTGGGAAGCCGACAAAGGGATTGAGTCCTTGACCCTGCTGGTCCTACTGGTGGGTGGGGACGCCTGCGCAGAGGAAGGCTGGACTTGGGAGGAACAGCACAAGCATTCCACATGTGTTCACCCTCCTGGGGAAGCCTGACTCACGGCGGTGGAAAGAGGCGGGCGGTGACATCACGTTTCGCTGAGGTAGCAAATTCCAGAATAATGGCCCAACTTGATCGACAAACCAAGAGTTTCCATCAACAA
>OMOW01114785.1:0-12458 GCA_900312555.1 Lamprogrammus exutus | reverse complement strand
TTAAATAACTCTTATATGGAACCAGAACAACACAAAACGCATTTTCATGACTTTACAAATACAAATACACGAAACAATTTAAAATGCTAAATTCTGCCACTGACCAGCTGGATGGAACATCCCAGAGGAAACGTTTATCAGCATCCACACAGGTTGCCAGGCCTTTAGCTGGCAGCAACCCCATTACACGCTGACCACTGGGATCACGACCAGAGAACTCCATACCCAGCATGCAATGCTGTCGAGCCAAGTCACCTACAAGATGAGATCAACAGAACATGTTGGCATTCTACTTGTCTGTGGGTGTTTTTTGTACCATTTTACCCCTGCAATTTTGTACCGTTAAGTTAGCTACAACTACTTACCCAAAGAACTCTGAGATGAGCAATGCATGAACGCTTAAGTAAGTTTGACATTGTCAGTACCTGGAATTGCATCGGGTGGCAGTTTGCCGGTGGCCAGCATGATATCTCTGAAGTTGAGTGAGCTGTAGTACACACGACAAAGCTGTGTGTTGGGGTTGCTGGGCACAAAATGGCGGAGTGGTGAGGCAAACCAGCGCAGAGAAGACAGGTCACCGCGAGTCAACACGTTGATGTAGGCCTGCTCTGTAGGTTCTTCCACTGGAGCTGATGCAACAAAACAAAAACAAAAAAGACTTGGTTTGATGAACGTGCAAGGAAGGAAACTGAAATAAAGGAATTTCTTCAAACTGGTGTAAATAGCCAATTGATCTGGTCTCTTAAGGGAACATGGATATAAAAATTGTATCAGGATCTTTTACAGGAGGTCAGAGTAACGATCCATCACCAGAAGCTAAATATAAGTCGATGATGCAAGCAGACACACATAGTAAATCAAACATATAAGTAAATCAAAAACTTGAAAAAATAATGACGTTTTTGGTTTCGAGTGACCAAGTCAGAGCCCTTAATCAAACTCAAAAGCTGGGGTATGACCCAAAGAGCGCTGTTCATGCAAGAAATCACAGAAATATTGATTAACTCCATCAGCTCTGTATGAGGAATGGTCTACAATTCTGTTCCAACAGTTACAGGAAACATTTGGTGGTAAAGGAGCACCAATCTGAAATCTAATTCAAGCCACATATACAAGTACGTTTGCCAACATGAATTATGAGAGATTAAACAATGTGTTCAATGAACATATGACAAGAACTGATGGATGGTGTGTCATTAATTGAGGCAGATTGTCTGTCTATTATTATGACTTAAATGAAAATCAGACCACATTTGCTGAGTAATTAATGCTAAATTCTAGGTAATTCACAGGACTAAAACCAACTTTCTTTGCCTATGTAGCTTGTTTCAACTCTTCATTTATGTTTACACTATTATGACAGCACCATTCCATCAAAGACAAATTTTCAAGATGTTTTGTGCATCATTGCATAGTACTCCACCAAAATGTTTCCATTAAATAATCTTTAGAGGCCAGTAATTAGTAAATCAATATTTTTCATACCCTGATTGATAAGCTGGTGCCTGAATACGCCCCAATGTCCGTCTCTGAACACATTCATTACCAGATCCCCCTCCAGCACAGGCTGCATGGAATCATGTGCTGGCTGTAGGCATGGTGCTTCTGACAAGTCACTTAGATTGGACACAAATGCGCAGCTATGACAAAGGGAAAAGGAAAAGGTAATGAAAATGTGAACCCAGTACAGAAAACATGAATACTTGAGTACATACTGTGCCTTCAGTGAGCACAAACCTACATGAATAACATGTCTGCGTCTTTCGATACCTGTTGCTCATTCACATCACATCTTCAGCAGACTGCATTTAATTAGGCCAACTGAAGAGGCTACAGCCACAACAGTGTCACTCAGACAAATAATTATAAATCAATACTTAACATTAAGATTATGTTACATAAATGACTGCAGTGTTTGTCACAAAGGTCAGTTTCATGATTTTGAGTGAAGAACTGTTCAAGGAGTCAGCTGTGGGCAGTCTCACAAAGCAAAACTACTAAAACCAAAAGTTTTGAGGCCTAATAAATTTAGACATTTTTCTTGCGCACAGTGATCCAGCACAAAAGCTCTTCTACATAAAAATTATCTGATGTCACGTTACTGTTTACAGGATAATGGCTTCTTGTCCTATTTGTCAGTTTTAGGTCTGCACCTGGAAGTGTCAGGGTGTTTCCTCAGTGAAGATGGGCCTAACTTGTGGCAAGCCAAAGTTTGCACTTTTTACAGGCAGCAAAGCCACTCACACAGGTAACTTGGCATGATGGCATTCTGGTGTCCTACCGTATTCTGTTGCCACCAGGCTCCTGTCGTAGACAGTTGACCATTCCCACAATGCCACAGTGGGCTTGAGAAGCAGTCAACCAGACTGGAGAGTCTGAGGACTCAGCCAATGTAGCCTGTATGAGAGGTTGACATAGTAACTCAAATTTAGAACTAGACTCACATTTGTAAATGGTGACTAAAGACACAAGGGAACAGCATTTTAAGGGCATTTTGCTTCTGTAATTAGATTGTGGTGGAACATAATGTGAAAGTGTTGCTGTCTGTGTGCCTGATGCAATGTGACAATATACCATGTATGTGGGTCTTTTTATTCAGAAGAAAAAAATTTTAGTACAGGAGAAGAAGACTGTTGAGGGGTGAACACTCAAAACATCATCAGATATTTCAATGAAGTAATGGCTAGACGCACCTTGAGTTTTTCAACCCACTGGTAGTCAGTGTTGTCCACAGAAAGGAAAACAGGCAATTTGCTGGGTAACCGACGGCGACACAGGAAGAGGGCAGATCCATAGAAGGACTTCCTGACGGTTACCAGGTTGAGCGAGGCCTCAGAAAATACCTTCTCCCACTCATTCTGGCAAGAAGAGGTTGAGAATATCAGCATCTCCTCCAACTCATAGCTTCAATGTGAGCAGTCACTTTCTGATCGCTTTACTCAAGGGAAATCGGAGGGACAAAATGTTTTGAGCTGCCAACTTTGGAGGTGTGAACATGAGTGCAGATGTGATATTAGTGATGCTTCTATGATGTATCTTCAGTGTGATGTCTAAAAACGGATATACTGACTTTGGACTAAAATTCTGTGTACATAATTATATTTAACACATTTACCATAAAACTACTCTGAAACAATTTTAGGCAGGTTGGAAAAAAAACAAAAAACGTTGCAAATTACATCATTCAATTATCACTTCAGCCAGTTTCCATTTTGTGAGATTAATAAAACTTCACTGACCTGTGTGAGCAGTCCGTTCTGGCTAGTTTGTGACATGGTGGAGAGGAAGGCAACCGTCTCACCCAGAGTCTCTCCCTTCAGCAGGGTGTGGATAAGAATGAATCCCCCTTCCTTAGCCCCAGAGGCCAGATTTGCCACCAGCAGTCCAGCTTCTGTCCTTAGAGGGCCCCAGGCATGGTTACACACCACAAGGTCTGCCCCTCCTACAGAGCCTCCAGCTGGGCTCACCTGGGGGTCCCACTGGTCAGAGGACACCCTCAGCTCCTCCAGGGTGGCCATGTGGGGGGTCAGGAGTTCGGGGTTGGTCACCGTAGCAGTGTAGTCTACATTGAGCATGGGCTGGATGTTGAGGAGGGCTACCACCCGAGAGAAGAGTTGACCATCACTGGAGAGAGCCTGGCAGGGTTTGAAGACAGGAGAAATATGTAATCCAAGACAAGAAAACCATTTTAAACCAGCACTACATTTCCACATTTTGTCTAGTTTATCTAGTTTTCTTTTGGTAAATTCAGGGGGGGAAAAGTGCACATCCTTTTATTAAGGAGGCTGTAGCTTTTAACCGATTATATCCAAAGTTGTGTTCAGGGGAAAACAAAACATGATATTTGATCAAATAGTAAATACACAAAATAAACTTTACTTGAATTGTGATCATTGTATAACTATAAGAAAAGACAGGTGATGTCACAGAGGACTGTTAGGGTTCCATTCAGACATGGAAATTACTACATCTCTCTCTGTGGTATACACTCCAGCAGGGAGCTGTAGTGATGAATGTGCTGAATAAAAACTTTACTGCCAGGAATTCATGTTTGATCACAGCATAACAGACACTCACACCATACTGAAACAGAAAGTGTTTCTTGCAGTTGTGTTTTTAATCCATATATTTCAATACAATCACCAGTCTGCCATCATGATATGTTACTACTACTCATTCAGAACAAAATGACTCTCCACATTTGTGAGATCACAACTACTTTATGTTTTGATTAGAGCCTTCTTTTATGTTTTGGTTGCAATTGTCACTGTTCTTAAAGGCAATACCAGTTTTGCTCTGCTGTGTCATTCTCACCTCCAGGACTTTGATCTTCCCAGGTGTGGCGTTTTCCATTGCAATGTCAAGGCAGTGTCTAAGGGCTGGATCATCCAACAGGCCCTGCAGCAGGCTGTCCTGCAGCAAACACACCTTCTCCTTCTCCACCATCTGTTCCAACTCAGATTGAAGGTTCCCATTCAATTCCAAGCCACAGAGCAGGGCAAGCAACCGTACCAGGCCAGGCTCAGAGGGCTCCGGGCTTGGCAGAGGGCAGTCTGACACTGCCTCTAAGCCAGGGATGAAGAGCTTTACACCTTGAGCAGTTAACTTCCGCTGCAGTCTGTGGATGAGGCCTTGATGGAGAGAAATGTGGAAAAGGGAAGGAGATGCTAAGGCAGAAATTTGCTGCAGCTGTGCTGATTTAAAAAAAAGTTTTATACATTTGTCTGCTGCTTCTGTTTATAAAAGAAGACTTGCTTTACACTGACTTTTGAACAACAAAGAGAAATTGTGACATAAAAATCATAAAATATTGAAATGATAAAACAATATATATAATTCTATTTAAACTGTATTTTATTGTAGTATAGCGTAGACTTCATTCCAATTATCTTATGATAAATGAAAATATGTGATGTAATGACTGGTGATTTTTTTTAAATATTACCTGTGCAGAGACTGAGCTGGTACGCCAGTTTCGCATTGCCTGCCAAACAGTCCGTCTTTACATAGGGAACAAACAGAAACTCCTCCAGGGTGGGCAGGATCTGCTGCTGTTGCCGATTGGGTGCCACTGTGGTGTGGTGGCCGCAGATCTGGACTCCACCAGCAACAGTGATATTAAGGCAATGGTTCATGTGGACATCCACAGCTGAGAAAAAAAGAAAAAGAAAAAAAAGGGAATGAGAAAAGTTAGAAGTGGATTAACAATCAAAAAATGTAACTATACGGCCAACAATTTCATCACGAGAGGATTAACATGTTTATGGAAAAACAACACACACACCCAGTTTATAAATACCCAGTTAGTGCCCCAAATCCTCAAAATCTACCCTTTGTGGCCAATTAATTTGTCTTAACAGCTGCATTAATGAAGTGATGTTCAAAGACAAAAATGAAAAATGTCAGTGTTATTGTTAGGCAGAAAAAAGATGAATAATTCCAATATCGTCTCAATCTCATGATTGAATTGTTAGCTGCAACCCTCTGGAAGTGTGTGTACATGTAATTGCATATAAAGAATTTAAGGCACACCTTGCTTTCCCTCTTTGTATTCGGAGACCTTTTCCAGGTGGAGAGCTGGATCGATACACAGTAAGCGAATCCTGGTTGGCAAAACCAAATTACGCTCAGACAGGCTCAATATGCCTATCTGTAACATTGTGTCAAGGAAGGTCACCCAGTTTCCGGTCCACTCCAGCTTACCACAGTCCGCTAAGAGGATGAAGAGTACAACAGCATTTAAGGCAGAGAATATATGGTGGAGAACATTGTCACACTACAACTGTTTCACATCAGATGATTACAAAAATTGTCATGATGCATGTCATATCTTTATTTATGTTATTTATAAGCTACTTTACACAAAAAAGGGAAAAGAGAAGGTATATGCAGAAAAAGAAGTTGATGCTGGTCACTGGGAGGGTCACAGTCACTGTCATCAGTTTGTCAAAACACTTTGATTATAACACAGAAGTAATCAATAATGGAATTAAAACTGAGGAATGGGCTCTGTTTTTATGAATTCCTTTAATTAAACACATGTTTTCATGATATAATTGGATGCAGAAAATGAACAGGGTGTGCTTCCTGAACCCTGGCCACTCAGAATAACTCTTCAACCCCACTTCAGCTACTCTTACAAACGTGTAATAAAACACTTAAAGTCAAGTCATTAATAAGCTAGTGAGAGGCAACAAGGATGTGTTAAAATACTCTGAAATGTTAATCTTCTGAATAACATTTAGCTTTTCCTAGTTAGCATTTCTGTGCACCTATCTTATCAACTTTAATCTATCAAACATCATTAATATGTGGTAACAGAGACAAAGAAGAACAAAAGAAAGGAAGAAAGACAGACAGACACATTACCTTTATTGCTGGACTCTAAGATGCCCTGGAAAGGTTTCCCATACTCGTAACCGAGCAGCCGCAGCTCCTTGTAGATGTCATTTGTAAAAAGCTTCATTCTGGGATCACCACTGTCTGTGGCAACATCTTGGCTTATTTGACTGTGGAATGAATCCAGAGCAGCATCCTGAAGAATGCTAACCTTGCCTAGAATTAAAGGAACAACAGCATAAGTCAGAGAATGTATGGAGGACAACATTTTGAGACACTTTATTTGTTGTTATTGTGAATGGTGCCTTTTTAGCTAGACACAGAAGTGCTATTATACATTAGAAGTATTTTACCTCACTATGACACATTTCTGTTACATCTATGCTCGCCTTGCTCAGTTTCTTTGGGGAAATGTAGCAAATGATAACATAAATAACCCGTGTGTTAATTGCATGTCATAGTAAAAGATATGTGTTTAGAGAGGCAGAGAGAGACACAGACTTTTACTTTTTTTTTTCCATATCTGATCATTCACTAATAGATTTATCTTCACGGTTTACATTTTATAGCAAAATTATCAGGTTTCTATAGCCACGCATACACACAGTACACTAAAGAATACACTTACCATCACATTAATCCATGTATTTACATACAATATTTGATTTATGCATTTCAGCTATGTGCTGTAAAACGTTCAACTTGGAATATATGGAATGAAACATTGATATAGACAGAATGAAATGCTGATACACAGTAGATTAAATGAAAGTTTCCTGTCAGAACGTGACGTCTCCTCTCGTGAGCGTCTCGTGAGTCTACCTACTCTTTAGTTTCTGCATGTTTAGATCGGTTTTACGCTTTAGGTGGACGTTTATCCTTAATCTTTCCCCACACCACTAACACTAGAACACCACCAAAGCACAAGAGAGTAAACTGAGAGCAGAGGCTGTTACAGGCCAACTCCATATTGATGCCAATGGTTTTGGAATGGGATGTGTGATGGTCAGGCATCCATATAATTTTGGTCATATAATGCATATACATAAATACATATATTATACTGTATATATATATATATACACACACACTGCATATAATATATATATTTATATGTAATTTGAAGCGTACTTACCACTTGCAGTCAGGTGACCATTCTCTGAAACCTCAAACCTGCTGGTGGCAGCCATAAGCTGCACCTCCAACTGAACAGAACCTGGAGGAAGCAGTAAAAGGTAAAAGAAAAACGAGGCAAAAACAGATTAGCACTCAATAAGAAACCTCATCAAATCATCATTATCACCTCAGCCTTCACACGTTCTTACCACTCTTAGGCAGGATGGTGGCCCTGTGGAGGGTGACATCCTCAAAGACCACAGGAGTCGTTTCCATTACAATTCCTAATTTCTTCACCAAGGTCCGCCAGGCCAACATCAGGTAACCGGTTGCTGGGTACAGGACTCGCCTGTCGATGCAGTGACCAATCAGGTAGTGGTCTGGAGACTCTGGGTTAATGTCTGGTCGTGATCAAGGAGGGGTTGATTAGATGTGATTTCATCTCTCGTAGTGTAACAGCATAATGTGTGCATATACTCTGCTTATCACAGCAACTAGCAACATCTTGATATTAGTTTAATATTAAAACAAGATTGAAGTCATAAAATTTTATGTAATTCCTGGTTGCTCCTGGCAAGCTTTATAGATTTTCTCAACAGTTTACTTGCTGGCATGCATTTTCAGATGCATGCCAGCAAGGAAGCCCCACAGAGTGAAGGACTGAGATTAAGTTGCCTGTTCATTGTCGATTCTTTAATGAAAACAGAGAAGTTATTAATCAAGACTGCTGTGCATTGCACACCCTGTGCATCTGTATGTACCTGTGGCTCTAAAATCAGAACCTGTCAGTCTATCTATTATTATGTGTTGGATGATGATCAGACCATATTTAATGAGTAATTCATGCAGAAATAAAGCTAAATCCAAAGGACTCATACAGATTGGATAGAGCTGTAAAGTAACAAAGTAAAAATACTTCATTACAGTACTGAATTAAGTATGTTTTGGCAGATTTTAGTACTTTAGTGGAGCATTTAAATTTTCGTAAATATTACTTTCACTTAAGTACCTATCTAAAAAAATAATATCAATACTCAATTACTCCACTACTTTTGTCAAAACTATGACAGAGTCATAAGGCCACTATTGAAAAAAATAAAGAGATTTCGAGAATAAAGTCAAAATGTCACAAGAATAAAGTCCTATTATATAGATTAAAAAGTCAAAATGTTACGAAAATGAAAGATTTATGAATGAATGGTTTAAGATTAAATTAAATGTCAATCCGTTCTCTTGTAAAATGGGAAGTCAAAACAGAACGGTACATAGGAATAGGAATGTTAACACTGTAATCCTAGTCAGTTACTTCTTGCTTTTCCCATCTTGAATGTGCCCTCATCAGTTCCTTTAATAGATGTATGACTGCACCATATTCTTACAGTAGTTTGTGTGATGAGAATACAAAGTTTTGAAGGGCTCATCTTCTAAATAAAGCAGAAAATGTTTGATTGAAGTAAGTTTTGAGTGAAGATTTTTATCTTCCTCATCTAGACATGGTCTGTATTTTGTCTTAATGACTCGTGGAGTGTTGGCTGTGATGCAGTCTTCAGATTAACAAAATCTATATTCTCAATGAATAAATACCACAATGAGGAATGAGAATTTTTTTAAACTTTTACTTTCAATACTTAAGTACAGTTATTATTCAAAAAGAATACTTCAAATACTTCAAACTGCACAATGTAACTTTTGACCTGAAAATATTAGCTTCAGATTAGCAACAGAGTAATGAGTATGTCAGACTGGTCCGGTGTTGTTCAGATAATGCTGCTATGTGACTTGTTTTTGCTGTATTATTATGGAATTGATGTGTCAGATTGCTTTACAGTGTAAACAAAACAGAGCCATGACAGTCTTGTGTGTGCCTGTGAACACAAGACACACAAACACATCCGAGCTGTCTAGCAGGATTCACTGCAGTGTTTGGGACTAAAACTAAAGTGAAACCGGGAGAAACACTGGCTAAATGGGTGCAATTACAATAACACAATGCCCGGAGGCTTACAAAGTTACCTTGTGCTTGTGTAACATTAACATTAGCAGCTAAATATGTAAGTCATTTTTTCTAATGGGCAAATTTTACTTGTGACAAAGTCCTTTATCCACCACTGGACATTCCCTCTATATGTACATATCTTACCGATGTTGTAGACAGTGGTTGAAGCAGATCCTCCTGAGCCAGAAGGAAAATCCTCAGCTTTGGGAACATCCCAGATCTGGGAGTGATCCCACAGCACCAGGGGGGAGATCAGAGGGGTACCAGCTGGCACCGGGTACTTCACTGCTGGGCACAAACTATTAGCATCCACATTAATGCTGCAGAGAGGGGTTATAAGAATGTTATATTAGTGATCTGACAACCACGTCTCCAAAGTACATACCTTAAAAGTAAGATAAATCCCTGAATGCAAAACAGGCACATACCCATTTGTGTAGATTTTTCCAATATTTGAGAGGAAGAACTCAAGGTTGTTGGTGTGCCCTCTCTTCATCAAGGGCAGGATGGAACACGTAGGTTTCAGAGTACGCTTTAGGATTGCCTGAATGTGCAGGTACGTGAAGATAGAAAGCATAAAATGGAAAATAGGTAGGTTAGTACAATGGGTAAAGCACCAGTTATATGACCTTACTTGTTACTAATTAATTAACTAATTACTTTGTTTTTACAACTTATTTTGTGTTTTTCTTGACTTTTGGTCTTGAATCATTTCAAGTCTACATCCCACAAATTCCCCCCAAAACATCTCATCATACAATGCAATGAAACAGCAGGTATGTCAAACGTCTGTATTCTAACACGGAGATAGTACCTGCAGCAAAGCATGTGGCGCAATCTCCACCACAATAGCATTGTCTGGCACCAGGCTGAGGCCCTCATGGAACAGCACAGGGCTCACCAGGTTGTTGACATGGTACTCTGCCGAGCTATACAGTGCCAGCGGAGAGCTCCAGTCAGATTGAGGGATACTTGTGCTCACCCAGCGGGGCGAACGCTGTCTGGGCTTCTTGATAACCTGCAAACAGTAACAACAACAAAAAAAAGATGCTCTTTTTTTGATTTACATTTGGATCTATTATTTGCTTTTGATGACTATACTTAACTGATCCACATGGATATATAATCACAGAACAAAGAATAAAGAGTACAGTAAAGTAAAATGAAAGAAAAAAAGAATCTAAGCTCTACGTATAATGCAAGTTTCTTCACTACCAGTTCAAAACGTTTAGAGGAATCCTGCCAACGAACAAACAAACTGATGTTCATGTGACAGTAGAATGGAAAGAGATGGCATTCCCCAGTCTTACCAGTAGGTGTCATTGCAACATCAGGGGCAGGCACACAGTGAGGACAGTATTCAGACAGAAGTATGTACCTTCTTGAGAGCAGCCAGCAGGGTTGAGGCAATGGAGGCCATGTAGTAGGAGTGGAAAGCGACACCAGCACTACGCACTTCCTTAGCAAACACTCCACTCTCCTTCAGCTCAGTCACAAACTTACTCACAGCTTCCTGAAAGAAGTGCACAACATACATTTTATACAAATCACTGCACTGGCAAGACTAGATGAGAAATAATTACTGGTATTACAGTTGTAAGACCTCATGCAGCTTTTCACACAGTTTTTCACCGTTTTAAGCTTTCTGGCTTTCTACTACTGAGAGTTTAAGAGAGAACCTCTCAGGATGAAATGTGTCATTACTGGACAACTGCACTTGGTAAAGCAATCATAGATGTAACGAAGTTGAAGGATGGTCTGCAGTTGTATGAGCATTTCTCCCCACAGATTCATTTGTTAAGTCAAACTCCTTAGCATTATTATTTTCCAACTCACAGCTGTTAGTCAGCTGGTCGGTCAATCTAATTGGGTTCGGATTCGAAACATTATTGTATGTGCTAAGCAGTTATAAAACTCACACTCCTCAGTTAGATCAATGTGGGAACTGGACCAGTATTGCACCTGGCAGTTCCGCCATCACTGGGACAGTTGAGTGAAAGGGGCGATGATGGGTGCCATTGTTGAATTTGGTTCTCAATCACGTCCAAATTCACAGTGGGCAGATCAGTCACAGTGATGGCAGGTCTGCCAGGTTTAATACTGGTCGAGTTTCCACATTGATCTAACTGAGGAAGTCTTTCAGATGAATGGCGAAACTTCTTCACCACTGATCCAAGTCCAATGTGAGTTTTATAACTGCTTAGCATCTATTCTACCTGGATGACTGAAATGAACCTTCATGGACAATTATGGTACAGTATGTGCTGGGCCGAGTCGGACTTGGAAAGCACTCTAAGGTTTACAGGGTTGGCTTGGGTTCAAAACTTCAAGCCTGATTCAAACTCTACTGTACATGTGAAACGGGCTGCATAAAAAAAGAGAGTAATACAGTGCTGATTTCTTTTACCTGAGGTCCAGAGATGGTAACAGTATCCTCAGCATTGTGGCAGGCTGGGACCACTCCCTCTGGACACTGGGCCTTACACTCCTCCCAGGTAAGACCTGAAATACAGCAAGTACAAAGGCAAGAGTGACTGTTACTGCCACATGGTAAATCACAGTTTTATGCAATACTGAGGTTTGCTCTCTCTCAAGCAATGTAAATGACTATTAAAGGGAACCCCGACTATGAAGGCATGTAGGTTTTATCAGATTAACGAAGTCATTATCTTTATAAACGTGGAATATATGCCAACCGAGACGGAGAGCGTCTGCTGTAAGGAACTCCACTTTCTGTCGGCAGCTGTTCAAGGTAAGAATATAAATCAAACTACTATAATACGATACGTTAAATTACCCCCCACTATCGTCTTATGTTCTACACGTTAAGAGAATGTACGGCAAAACGTAAGAATAGGAACGCAATAAGATGATTACAGGCGCGGCTGTATTTACAGATATCGATCGATAGTGGGGGGGAATTTAGCAAAACATCTCGGTTGAGGCAAACAGCGCTGAAGTTCTCATGTGCTGTGATGCACGGAATATCTGTAAATACAGCCGCGCC
>OMOW01114549.1:0-11099 GCA_900312555.1 Lamprogrammus exutus | reverse complement strand
GGTGTTTGAAGTGCCCTACATACACGTGTATAAAAGGTCAGTTTATACTCTCAGTGTAGCACAGGCCATTTTGTTGAGTGTGTGATGTCTCAGTGTCTGACAGTTTAAAGCAGCAGCTGAGCTTTACAGGTTTAAAACAGACTGAACAGCATGGCCTTCCTATACAACCCTCTGCAGATCACGACTGCAGGAGCAGGAGTGACTCAGGACTTTCCAAGAATAGGATTCCCTTTGACAACCACCAGGCGCCCCAATTCCCTGCATCTTGTCTAGGGCAGAGAGGGGGACAGACACAAGACAAAGAGAGTGAGATTTCAAATAGCCTGGATTTATCTGAAGAGACATGGACATGGGCTGAATGAAGTAGATGTAAAAAGTATGGGAGAGACAGAGGCAGCTGGGAGCGGCAGGGTAGGACTCAGGCTGCTTGAAGGGAAACAGGCCCCGCGTGCATCCAGCCACCACTCTATCCTCTTACATCATGTCTCAAGTTCAATATAGCCCCGGTCAGCTATTTACATCGCTACCGTCTAGGCCTACTGACAAAAAGGTGATATACTTAGTAGCTGCAGCAGAGCGTTAAAGCCTCTGCTAGGGCTATATTGGTCACAGACAAGCCTCAGGGTGTGGATTTGGTAATGTTGCAGATATTTTTAGTCCAGCTTTAGATCCAGGGTATTTACATGAGGTGCAAACCAAAGCCCCCCCTCACTACATCCTTCAGATCTCTATGTAGCACAGGGTAGCCAGCTTATCAAAATTAGTCAAATGACTTTAACTTATATCTTGTAATACTGAGTACTTACACTCTGTGGTAATATGATAATTAAATAAGTGTAATAGATTGCTAGTGTTGATACTATACACGGGTCAAAATCGTGTTCCTTAAAAATTGTATTGAATGAATACGCAAGAAATTAGGCAACATTCATTGTGAAATGTAATATGAAATCAAATAAACTATATGATGCAACAGATTTGATTTTTCAGTTGAACAATCACTGTCTTGGCATCAATACAACTAGTCGCTAAAGAGAAGTTAAATGCTAAATATTAGTCATGGGAGTCACATTGTTCCTCTTTTACATACTGTTCATTCCACAAGTCAAGGTAGTCAGCGAACAACACAGCTCTCAGAATTATATACAAATGAGTGTCACTTATACTTCAAAATCAGTTAATTACATTGAAGAACCACCAACAGCGATATGTGTGACAGTAGGAGATCTAACCTGTTAACATGATCAAATCTTGGAATCACTCAGCTAACCTGAATGGAATTCAGATCTAATATCCACCTCTTTTTAAACAGTAAGGTTCACAACACAGGCACAAAATAACATACAAAGGAAAAAGTCCAACACACCCAAATGTTTGCAACCTGACAACATATGAGCGACCGTGTTATAGCATTCTGGTTTCTAAGTTGACGTCCCACTTTGATTCATTCAGAGGGCTTTGTCTCCTCAACTTTGTCTGCTTTGTTTTTTATCTGAATAAAAACAATAAAATGCAAAACGTGTATATATAATAGTTGGTCCAGGGCACTGCTGGAAATGTTGGCAGTGCTATCTTATTCCTCCACACGGGCTGTTGTTTTCCTGTCGGCTTATCGAGTAAAACTGACTCACTATTCTCAGCTACTCAAATGAGTTTCAGTGACAGATGAGGTCTGTTCCATAAACAGAGGGGGGCAGGGGTGCTTTCCAATAGTGGAAAACGTAATAGCACATAAAATCTACTCACTAAATAATTATGAAACAATGAATTAAGCTGATTTGGTATAATTACTTATTTTTCTGGGCCTATGTTGTTACATTCTAACTGTGATGGAACAAAAGCATGAGGGATTGTACACTTTTATGACTAATTTACCACCAATCGTCTCCATAAAGACAACAATGGCAAAAGATGAGGGAAACTCCAGCACGTCCCAAAAGTGTGTTGAATGTAAATCCTTCCTGATGTGGGGAGTGCGAATGATTATATCAGCAACAGGAGAGCATGTCTGTCAGACAAAGATGGCACATATTGTGGAAGTATTGTTCCCTGTGGTATTTCGGCTCAGGAAGTACAAAATGAGCCACAGAGCAACAGTCAGACGTGTCTAGGCCAGTGACAAACGATGGAAACTGCCAGTGATGAAAACAACTTTTAACTTTGTCTTGGCTCTGCATTTACGATCTCTGATCTGCCTGTTACATGCTTTCACAACCCAAGGCATATAAACACCTCGCACATTGTGTGCATGCAAGTGTTTATACTGTAAATGTGTACAGCAAATGTCATAAATCGTGCTAAGGGAGGTTTAGAAAAAAAACATGTTTAGTATCTTTTTGAATGAAATAAAAGAAAAGAAAAGAAACTTCTCAAACTGCGATTTATCATGATGGTTGTGAAATCACTGGTGTCATGGTAGAAATTTTGGACAAGGGGCCACACTGGACCACATTTATGGCTAAATGGGACAGATTTAAAAGTCCAATTTAACCCAATTAATTGAGCAATATATTTGGAAATAAAAACAAAAGTGAAGGTTATTACCAGAATTTAGATGATATTTGTCCACTGAAACATACTGTAACAACAACTACTTCTTGATTCAACATCCAGCAGTGACTACTTACCATATTTATATTCACATGCATGGTTTGATTTGTATGTTCATCTGTGTATTCATTGACAAGACTTGTCAACATCCTTGTAATAGACAGCAAAAGTAATATTTTACAATGTATGCAATGCTGAGCCATGTAACTATAAACTAGAAAATGTGTGCACTACGCAGGTAACTCATTCCTGGAGGCTGAACGGGTAATAGGTTTGTAATGCAATCTACCAGCATAACCAAAGTTTCAATAAAGTTACTTTCGTTTTTGGTTTGAAATAAATAATCAGGTAATTGTGTTAAATTTAAAACAAGTTTTATTTTTGCATTACACCAAAAGATGTCATTGAAAATCTGTCTTGTTCCAATGATGTGATGAAGCCAGAGAGTAAACCTTGTCATGGCTTAACTGCCGTGATGGTAAGAAAAATGGAAATACCAGGTTGTAGAAAATTGGAATTGTCATTTAAAACACCAGCCAGCATAGCAGCTGTACTGTTTCCAAAGTGCCAAATCCAGCTACATTGTATTGTACAAATATGCAATTTTTCCCCCAAACAAAATGGCCAGCACTCAACACTCTTTGATCCACCAGAGAAGTAAATACCTTAGTGTTCTGTGTGGTTAGATTATTTGATTCAACCCCATCGTTTTCACCATCGCCAAACTACCTTTCAAAGGCATACACAAGGTCAGGTCAAGGTCATCTCCTATCTTTCCCACCCATCTAGAGAGAGACTATTTGTATCAACTACAAACTCTAGGATTGCCGACATGGCATTTCTGAAGTTCACAACAGCTGTAATGAAAAGTCAAGACAAACCAAGTGCTGAAGTCACATCTGAGAGGTCACCTTGCACACAAGCCTCAACCAAGCTGAATTCTTCTTGCGCTTATTGTTAGGCTTGATACGTTAAATCTGTTACCTGACACCTGAATGGGCAGAAGTTACGAAGATGTGGTCAATGTCATTTAACTTTATAATATAATGCATCACCATTTCACATATAACACCAATCTCCAAAGCTCAATGTGCTTATCAAACACAAAACTTAATACAGCAGGATGTGACGACAGCAGCAACTATGTATGTATGGTATATGGTAACAGCACAGCCACCTGCAGCTCTTAATTTCTCACAGCTTAACCTGGTCAATAATTCAGGCAGGTCAATAATTCAGGCAGGTCCACAAATCATTAATAGTTCATGGATGCTCATGTGGTTAATAATATGTAGGAAGGAGACCAAGTTAGGGGGAATATGTGCAGAGTTTACATTCATGATGAACGCAACTTCCTCATCATAACAGAAGTGTACTGTCATTTGGTTCAAAAATAAATGCACACTTTCTAAATGAAAAATCACTATAATATTACTGTCACATTCCTGAAAAGACTATATAAATGGACTATACTTATATAGCGCTTTTATCCAAAGCACTTTACAGTTTGTACCTTGCATTCACCCATTCATACACCCATTCATACACTGATGGCAGCGGCAAACCATGCAAGGAGCCAACCTGCACATCAGGAGCAGTTAGGGGTTCAGTGTCTTGCTCAGGAACACTTTGACATGCTCCCAAGGAGAAGCCTGGAATCGAACTAGGAACCTTCCGATCCCTAGGTGACTGCTCTACATATATGTGTTGCAACTGCTGCCATGGAGGTTATGTTTTCACCCGTGTCTGTTGCTTGGTTTGTTTGTTAGCGGGATTACTAAAAGATTTTTAACCCATATTAATGAACCCTGGTGAAAGGTACAGCATGCATGACCCAGGGAAGAATTTACTGCCTTTTGGTGCTGACATGGGGGCCAATCTGATTTCTTTTCATTGGAAGATATTTACTATTTATTATAATACTATCAAAGTCAATTTGTTCAAAAGTAATACACCAAGAACAGCGTTCAGAGCTCTAATGAGTGCACGTTTAGTTTGTATGGTGTCCCTTACATTGTTAAAGAGTTGTTACAATTTTTTTTGTGCAAGTGCCTGGATTCACAGGAAGCTTTAAGCCAATTTCCTGCACTGTGCACACAGACACAAAGAGAGGGCACAAATGGCAACAGAAACAGACTAAATAAACGTGTGCAAACTTCAGGTTCAGGAGTGTAGTTTTTTTTGTAATGTCCACATAAAATACATAAGGACTGACTTACTCAAGACAACTCAGACTTATAACACACCATACTGAAGAATGTGCGCACAGAGAGAACGTTCATGACAAAACATAGAGAGAAATGTGACGCATTCAGTTTCATTATGACTTTGTAGAAGTTACCGAAACTTGTCAACATTTGCCGTTATTTTTCCAATTAAAGGTTTAATTGTCGCGTCTATACCGCCATACTGTAAGCACAGTCAGTTATATAACTCTGTGCCGGGGCACAAATAACGAGGAAAACCTCTAATGGGACGAAATCTGTTAGATATCTTTGTGGAGACTTATTTGTGTATGTATATATATAAATATGAGTCCGTGACATGACAAAAGTTTAGGCGCCCTTGACTCAATACATTTTAAGCCTGAACAATATTCTCGGAGCGCTCGGACGGTGTTAAGATGTTGCAAAATATTAAAAATGGTGTAATAAAAGTTTAAAAATGAAACTCTGCTTACCTGCGAGATGTCATAGCAGTCTTTAAAAGCTGTCAAGTGTCCTTAAACGTTTCCCTACTTCAGTCTGTGCCGAGTCTGTGTGAACACTGACAGATTCAACCAGAGAGTCCAGACAGCCATGATAAACAATGGCACTTCCGCTCAATACCTTCAAAATAAACGCCTCGTTTTTGTGTAAATTCGCTCTATTACAAAGGAGTCAGTGGGCAGAGAGGTTTTATATTTATGGCATAACATCGTGGGATGCTTTAAACAACAGTTTTGCTTTCTTCCTTTAGTCCAGCTGTTCTCAATCTGCAGGACGTGTTCCACCATTGGTACAAGAGGCATCCTGGTTGTATGCCCAATAATGCAGGAAGGTTCTGCAGAGAATCAAAAACAACTGAAATCTAGTCTAAATTCTATCAAAATTCTATTGTGGAAACTCATTCATAAATCAGATTGATTCCATTAAGAAATGTTTTTAATGAATAATTTTAACAATAATTTAAAGTTATATTTTAAAGACATTTTTAATTGAATTATTATTGTCTTTTGTTGAAAATAGCCCAGCTTTTGCCATGTGCACAACAAGAACTTCCACTGTCCTGGATCAGGACGCATGTGTTGTATTTATCTTATTTTATTATTTTATTTAGAATTTTTACATTATTACATCTCCCCCCACCCACAGTTCCTATTGCACATGCCGCTGTGCTTTGGGCCGGGTCGGGAATCATTGTAGTGGGCCTGTAAAGCCCTTTGAGACATTGTGTGAGATATTGGGCTATATAAATAAACTTGACTTGACTTGGGAGCAGTGTACGAATAAGGTTTTTCTGTGATTTTTCTTAGAGTTGGTGATTTCTCAGTAAGGCTGGTCTTCAGATATTTTAGGTTGCTCAGAGGTGTTACAAAAAGTTTAAGAACAACTGGTTCAGTAAAAAACAAAACAATAAATACTGTCCATCACATTAAGGTGATGGTACCTATTTGTTTAGTAGCTTAGTAGGCTCCTCTTTGCCACACCACTACAGACTGCTGTTATAAATTCCACTACTGCTTGTGCTACAACACCTCATCAGGCCACTTAACTTAGTCTACTTATTGGTTTAATTTCAACCTGACATTTCACTCGCTTTTATTTTGCAAGAAAAACCCCTTTTCCTGTTTTGTTGGAGCTAACTGTCTGCCATGATGAATGTTGAAGAACAATGACAAACTTCTAATTCTTGGTAATATTCAGGTGAATATAAAAGGCGTAATGATCTTTACATGTAAAGAACTTTAGAAAGAGATTAGATATGAAACGGATAGGTAATAGGTAATAATTAGGTTAAGCGATTCTAATACCGATATGTTATGCTGCTAATTAACTGTTATTAATTACAAAATAAAACACATTTAATATTTCTGGTCTTTCTTTTAAATAGATAATTTCAGACAGACAAAGCAGCATAACACAAATGTTGCAGACCAATAAGATAAAATTGAAACAAAACTAAATAAAGCTAATCATACATACAGTATGTGGAATGTTTTTGATTTTTGGTATGGTTTGATTTTCATTCATTCATTCATTCATTCATTCATTCATTCATAAAACCCTCCACTGAACTGATCCCATTAAGACAATGGGTGTATAATGCATACATACTGTCTAACTTAGTTATGGTTTCATAAACAGTTTGTATTCTTTCTACTTTGTTCTCTTTATGGATGCAGAGGCATGGAAATTAATTGCTTTATTTCCATCAACCTCTTTCAATTCCACTACAATGCAAGACTAATGAACATGTGCTGCTTTTTCTGTGATGCCATTGTGAGGCTCTGCTATTGTCTTGCCAGAGATAAGGACAAATCCATGTGAGATAGAGAGAGCAAGAGAGAGAGAGAGAGAGAGAGAGAGCAGCATTGATATCACCACCCTGTGGTTATCAATGAAGGTTAATCTAGCGGGGGATGGATGAGATTATGCAATTGTCTGTTAGCCCGTGGGCTCATCGTGTATGGATTTGCTTTGCACTCATACAGTTGGAGCCTCCAGACAATCACTGAGATGATGGAGTGGGAGGTTCTCCTCTCTGTGGAATTCCTGATGTCAGTGTCGATGTTGTTCTCTCTCTGCCAAGCACTAAAGGCTCCAGGCTGCAGAGGGTTTGAGAGCAGCACTGATTGTTGGGGTCTGCTGAACAGTTTAAAATGGCTGCTGCACAATGGGAAGGCAATATAGTCTGATCAATACACAGTGGAAACTGATGAAGAGGGTGACAAAGAGTAGAATATTGGAGTAACACTGAGTGCACAGGCTGTTACAAGGCTGAGGGGTTCAAATAAAACAGTACCATCTTGAGGTACTTCACATAGGTATTTCTATTTTGGGATGCACTGGACGTTTTCTTCTAATATATTTATCTGTAGTTATAGTTTTACATGTATTAGTTTAAGGATAGTCCCTTGAGATGAACTATCTCATTTTCAATGGGGTCCAGAACATATACACACATAATATACAACACAGATACACAGCAGCACACAGAAACTGTACAGATTGCCCACTCAAAGTGAAGATGAATGATGAATGGATAAATAAAAGCCACAGGAAGTCTGTAGCAGAGGTAGAAATTAGGTTTTAAATAGAGTTAGTTATTGATTGGATTGAATTGGGTAATCAGATGGAGCTTTGAACTGAAAAGCATGTGATTTCTTTGTGAATTCAGGGAATAATCAAGAAAGGCTTATGAGTGCTTATAAGTGAATAAGATTATCTATATGGTGCTAAATATTGCTTAAGAAAAGGAGGATAATTTAAGTGAACAGATTTGGAAATACACTGTAGCCAGTGAAAGTGTCTTCTGGAACTACAGTAGATGGTAGCCATTTAAGTGTCTTGTCCATGGAACTAGGATGAGTTCAATTAGGACATCTTGACATAAATCTGCAGATACTATTGAAGACAAAATCAAGAGGTTGAAGATGTGCACTGTGAGTGTTCTGACAATATCAGTGTAATCAAATATGAGTAGAGTAATTGTGTTGCGATTCTCCTTCTGACAGTTTATGGAACGATATAGCATGCACAAGTTGCAATATATTTTGTTTTTGATGGAAGCAATATGGCGTTTATGTGTTCGCGTGTGTGTGTTGAGACATTAGACAATAAACATGATAGGAAAACAGAAAAGAAGAAAGAAAAAGAAAAATGTTACTTAAAGGGCACTCAGAGCTCAAACCTCAATGTTCGTGCCAAAAGATTAGTTGGGTTAGTTAGATGATTAAAGGGTCCGTGTTGTTTGAAATGTATAATTTAGGAATGCATATGTATGACACCAACATGGAGGCGATATAGTTTTTTGACCGCACATTAGACAGTACATTGGGATTTAGGTTTGATTTGTAATTGCGTGTTTCATGAATTAAATAATAGAAAAAGGTACCAGGTCTCATTGTGCGCGTACTAAACTTTGCTTCAACAAGCCAACCAAGAGGTGACACATCAGAGCTAGCAGAGGAAGCAACGATGTGCCGCGACACTCAATGTTGCACAAACTTAGACAAAAAGTGTATAACATACTCATCTATAGAGAAAGAAATGACTATACACATCACATCACTTGAACTATTGAAGAAACCTCAAAGCTGTTTGCATGTTCCTGAATCAGCTAATGTAATTAGTAATTAATGTAATTCAAGTAATGTAGCGCCTGTCCAAACAGTATTTCCTGATCTCGAGCCAAACCAAATTGCACCTATTGATATTATATAATGGAAGAATTTGCCTGTTTTTTACACGGATTTGTAAGAAATTCACTCAAATATATTGCAATGTCATGAAATCATTGAAAAATTCCTGGATCTGCCTCTGTATCTGGATTGGCTCCAAAATGTTGTTTTTCCCAGGTCATGCCTCACTCTTCCAGCACATTTAATCAAAATTGGTCCAGGATGTTTAACAACCAAACAAACATGTACATGAACCATATATTACTCATTGGCGAAGGTAACATGTGTGTATGAGTTGTTTTATTAAGTAGATTAATGACCTCATTTTGACATGGTGGTAGTAGTTGGGTTGTTTTATCATGTGTCTAAAAGGCACCATCCACTTTAAATCACCATTCAGACTGACGTCCTGTCTTGTCTGGGTGGGAACAATAAAATCAGGAGCACAGAGTGTAGTTTCCCAGCCTGGGGACCAGAGACCAGGATGTCCCATTTAGCCTGAGGTGACTGAGTGTATAGGCTAGTGGCCTTTGACCTTTTTGCCCCGAGACTGGCAAATCTTCCTTTCCAAAGATTAAAAAATCTGGCATAGGAAACAAAGAGGACTTACACAGAGAGTGATGCAGCTGGACAGCTGGAGCCTTGTTAGAGTCAGAGAGAAAGGACTTTTATTACCACATGGACATAAAAAGGCGTGAGAAAGCAACTCATCTTTATTTCACAAAGGAGGAAGAATTGCAGCATAGCAGTTTTTCATTTTAGGAGTCTGTGCATGGTTATAGAAAAGGTTATTAGAAGATTATTCAGCGAATTTCTAACTCTGAGTAGTTTATGCACAGTAGTTAGATTTCCATCACTGATGATGTCTTGGTCTTGGGTTGGAAGATCTGCTCAAACTTCATCTGGAGGGATTTGGGTTTGTTGCATAATTCATAAATCCACTCCACTGTGACCTTTGAACAAACTGCATTCTTCTAGACATATGACACATAACACATCTTGAAATGTTCTTAAGAATTCTCTTTAGCTCACAGCTTTTGCTTTTGCCGATTCTCTCAAAGCCAGTCTGTTTCTCAACACGTGACTTATAATGAGCTTTGTGTATCTCCTTGGTCCATGTCCTTTGTGTCCTCATTTTTCACCCCAAACTGTCTGAGCTCTCCAGCTCCCTTCATGCAGCAATCCACTGTTTCATTATTTGGTTCTATTTTGAGATGTAGTTTTGATTCCAATTTCTGAAAAGACTTTTAATCAAACTAATAGTGATCTCACCCCAGCAAGATCACTCACTGGACTGACCTATTTTTTCAGTGTGTGGTTGCAATGCAATGCACTGCAGACTATAATGATTCATACATCCTCTTCTAGGCAAATTTTGTCACGCTACTGGTCCTCGGACAATTTACCCTAGCAGCACACATCATATATCAAAAAGTGTTACATGATAAGGATCAGTGTTTGACTTAGATTTGTTATTGAACTGAAATATGTTTTTTGCACAAATCATGACAAAAACAAGCAATTCCCTCCCCCATAGGAAATAACCAAAAATCATCCTCACAGCTGTGAAAACCCACTGTTCAAGCCAGAAGATTAGTTAGGTTAGTTAGATGATTAAAGGGTCCATGTTGTTTTAAATGTATAATTTAGGAATACATAAGTATGATAGCAATGTTGTAAATTTAATTAGTCTAGATGACATCAGTGTTAGTCTAAGTGACATTATTGTTAGTTTAGATGACATCATAGATGACATCATTGTACCCCTGTTAGTCTAGATGACATCACTGCTTGTCTAGGTGACATTATTGTTTAGTTTAGATGACATCATAGATGACATCATTGCTGTAACCCTGTTAGTCTAGATGACATAACTGCTATTACTTGATGACACCATCTTGTTATACTATGGCCTTTATAAGATAGATAGATAGATAGATAGATAAATACTTTATTCATCCCGAGGGAAATTCAGGTGTCCAATAGCTCACTTAACAAGTACAGTACAACAATGCACCAGAAAATAGGAGGTAAGACAGTAAAAGAGTTAAACACTCATGGAGGTAAAATAATAATAATAAGTGCTTCTTAAGAGTCTGCTACTTGTTGGTTTGGGATTTTAGAGAAAGTGGAGGCGATACAGTTGTTTTGAGCGCACATTAGACAG
>OMOW01114536.1:8043-28800 GCA_900312555.1 Lamprogrammus exutus | reverse complement strand
CTAAACAAAGGCCTCTGGCTCTGATTAAGGACCCTTATCCCTCGCAGCCTGGCATGTGAGATCACCCTGCTCACATCTAATTGTGTGTAGATGTGAGTCATCGGATGGAAAGCCCCCTGAATCAGAGCCAGAGGCCTTTGTTTAGAGTGGAATACAATTTGTCAGGATTTCATTACCTCATGAAGCCACATTTAGAAAACGTTGGTGAAAATCTAGGACATTATGGAATAAGCATGTATTACCTCATAAAACATGGAGACAGAAAACTATGTTGTATAGAAACTGTGGTGAATGAGCAGAGGTTGTTATTATACAAGACATAACGTGTGTCCATCCCTGTGTTTTACCTTATTGCTGAGATCTGGAAATGTGGTGCTCTGGTAAGGGAAGGAGGGGTCATCAACAATGTGCCAATGAAACACATTCAACTTAGTGTAGGCCATCGCATCCTAACAAGACAGATAGCTGTTAATACCACTGGTGAGAAGTGGGATGAAAAAGAAGGCTGGAGTTAATATCATTCTATATTTTACCAGGGTCTTGAGAATGGCCTGCACAGGTAAATAGTGACGTGAAGTGTCCAACAAAATGCCCCTGAACTGAAACCGGGGAAAGTCTTCGATCTCGGTCTTGTTTATGAAAAACTGAAACAAGAAATAAAGGATTAAGTTCAAATAAAGCAATTCATTCTGCCATCAGAGGCTTTGTGAGTTTGTGTAGCTGGAAAAATCTGACTTACTTTGCCAAAATCATCTTGATACACAAGCTGACTGAATGTTTCCAGACCTGTGCTTAATCAGAGGATATTACTGTTTGATCAGCAATTCAATCACATATTCAATTCATTCATAACCTGCTAAACAAACCTTAATGGAGCATACAATGTAAACCATCCCTTTATTTAGAGTTTGTGTATATTTTCAAATATGTTCTTCTTCATTATTACCTCTTAGAGCACCCCACACAGTTTCAGCATTCAGGAATGCTTGCCCTTCAGAGACACTCAGATTGTCTGAAACAAACACAAGTAGATCAATGTGATAACTCAAACATTTTGCCACATTGTGACCTTGAAAACTGCTGCTCTCTATTGCATCCTTGAGGTTGCTTTTGTTAACACGGGTGCTCATACTTACATCCCTCTGAAGAGTCTGCATTTGGGTAGCCCTCACAATCATCTCGGGCCACACTGACCTCTAAAGAAAATGTTGTTGCCTCACTGAATGGCAGAGCAGCATTTGCTATTGGTCGCAAGAGTTAAATCAGAACAAAGACGTTAGTTTCTGAGTGCATTAATACTTTGTAGTACACCATACGTAGAGAACTGGCCTTATTTTATGGACTATTCTGAAACAAACATGAGCTACTCTGGTCCATTGTGGAGCAGGTTGGACTATGTCATACAATGGCCTGTACAAAGGCCATTGAGCTACTTTAAAAGCCAACATGACAAATGGAACATGCATAACAAAACCACTTGGGGCACTTGCTCTAAAGCTTTGTACACACATAGTGAAGTAAATGTAAAACTGTAAATGTACAGCAGTCTTCAATTTACTGTTAATATCAGCAGCAACCATGAATGAGTATGTCCAAATTTACACACCATGTCAACCACGAGCCACACATCACACATCCAAAAAATGGCATACCAGAGCTTATCTTATTATTAGAGATTTATTGAAACAACAAGACTGTTGTGTGAAGTTAAAATGATTATCACAAATACAAACACACTTTGAGTAATTCAATGATATAGAATGTTTATTATTATTTTGTTAGTAGATAGACATTTGCTGGACTGGAACCTTTATAGCTCCAACATTGTGTACCCTCACTTAATAACCTACCACAAATGCAATCGGGAAAGATGAGAGGAAAATATCTCTTGAAAGCAGAATCCAGGACAGAGCAGCCCTGCTGAGCGGCTGAATGTCCTCCATACTCAAAGGAGAAATCCTGCGGGTTCAGCGGGAATCGTTCCGCTGAGGAGGAGACGCTCTGCGGTAAAGGCCACACTCCCTCCGCTGTGTGAAGGCCTGAGAGGAGAATAACTGCAGCTAACAAATTAAATATCTGACTTAAGTCTCGCCCGGAACTAAGCGTAAACATGACTTCCATTGTAATCGCACTCTGAGCCCCGCCGCTGCCACTCTTTGCCAGTCAGGTGTTTAAAAAACACGCGGTCACGTGACTTGGGGCCAAAAAAGTGAGGTATTATCCAACCCTAAAGCATTGCATCAACATACCGGGGAAAGCCACATAAACATGAGAAAGATTAGATTATCCATATGTGAAAATGCTGGATGATCCTGAGAGTGATGTGGCGCAGGGGGAAAGTTGCCAAACAGTGGAGATGCACACTCAGCTCTCCAGCTGCTGGAGTCTGATCGGCCCCAGATGGGTCGCCTAGGCCAAGGTGTCAATGGAGATTGTATCATGGGAGAACTGACATTGTGCCGAGATGTGTGTTAAGTGATATAATTGCTTCAGAGTGAAATTCTATAGCTATTAGATGAAATTGGCCAGTAATAGGCTATATTATTACTTTATAGTTTATAGTATAAAACCGTGAAAGACATACAAAGTTTGTTACAATTAGGTTGCCCACAATAAATGATAGGATAAACTTTAAAATAGTTTCAAAACAATTGTAAAATAAGCCAGGCTAAAGTAATGATATATTCTTAATCTATTTCCAGTTTTTGGCCAGATTTTGTGACAAAACTTTAATCACTGGTGGTAGATTGACGAGAGCAAAGATTCATTTTTGTGTGTATTTTATTATAATTAAGTTTTCATATAAATACAATTATTTTTACGATTATTTTTCTAATACATTTCATCTGACGTAAGGTCGTCGTCAGTTGGCGGCGCTGTGCAGCGCCGAAGACGATTTGATGACATTTCACACACAGTTGATACAGACCGTAGTAATGGACTCTGACGAGGGTTATAACTATGAATTCACGACGAAGAATGTAGCGAGGACAGCGATGAAGAGGACCCCGAAGACGACACCCTGGAGCTCGGGGAGGTGGAATTGGTCGATTCCGTGGTGGCCGTGGGGAACGAGATGAGTGCTGTGATACTGTTGTAGGTGGCCACGGGCCTGGCGAGGAAGAGGAGGAGGACAGCCGCTTCGAAGTATTGACTGCCGAGCAGATCCTACAGGAGCAAGGAGGTCATCCAGGTAGGTATTTTGATATGTCAGCGTCAGGAAAGACCGGGGTCCAGGCTTGGCTGAAGCGTAAACAGGCCATGCTAGTTATCTTAGCCATTAGCGCGTAGGAGTAGCTCACTTGCTGGAAGTTTACAGTTTCACAACGGAGCAACGGCTGCCTATTTTCAATTTTCTTAGCTGAATTCCTCCTTTGTGTGCAATGGTGAATTGAAGACACATATATAGTCTAATATCTGTATTAATGTAAGACATTATATACGGGTTTCAATCCAGTAAGTAGTCTAATCCTAAAAATAAGTTGGCAGCAGCATTTGCTAAGCTAATGTTAGCTTGCAAGGTTAGCTAGCTTGCTAACTATCACACTAGCGGTCAACATAATTGACCACAGAGTTGAAGCTTTAACGTCGTTTGTACAAAAAACCAACTGTCAACATTTCTAGACAACAACTGAAGTGGGTTATTTAAGTAGTTGTCCAGTTTATGTAACATAACGGTAAAGTGACAAAAGGTCCAACATTCAAACAACGGCAGAACTCTCTAGCCTCAGCTATGGTCAGTGTCCATGACGACATTACTTACTATCAGTGCTGGTCTTGCATTTGTAGGGCCTACCATGTCTAGCACAAACCAAATGCAGCAGTCCACAGTAAGTACATTGTACTACTATCAAACGTGGTAGAGTGAAGGTGTGGAGATGCTTTGCAGCCTCAGGATCTGGAAGACTTGCTGTTGTTGAAGATACCATGTATTCTGCACTTTACCAGAAAATTCTTAAGGAGAATGTCCAGTCATCTGAAGCGCAAACACAGTTGGGTTATGCAGCAGAACAATAATCAAAACCACAAAACTTACACCGGGAAGCGACAGGTTGCCTCTATTTATGTCAATGAGAGCCTGGCTTGTCCAGACAATGCTGCCAAGTCCAGTGGCAGGGGTGCAGGAGGGGGGATGCAGTGGCCCCCCATGTTAATGACCAAGTATTTTCCCTTATGTGCTGCTGCCAGTGAAACACGGCTATAGGGATCACCAGTGTGATTAATGGCGGGGCATATAGAAAGCTACTTATGTAAGTGTCAGAGTGTACTGACCCTAATGATAGCTGGCTTGCTTTGATCCTGGGTGTGGACTGATTCCAGCCATACTCGACATTACAGATCAGACCGTTTGCAGACCAGTCACACAGTATGACAGATGATAATAGTGGCTTAGTTAGGGCCGTAGAGCAAACACTACCTACACACAAACATTAATCTAAGAATTTTTAGAACTGTGTAACATTTACATAATTTATACCTTATAATAGAATAATAATCCAAATATGAAAATGTGTCTGTAATATGTTTATACAGAAATTTTAGAATTTTGGATTTGTTATACACAAATATGATATTGCAGCAGTCTTTTAGACAGTGTTGTCCCTCATTAAATGTTTTCTGATTTTGTTCATAATATGATTATTTATTATTTATTCTATGTGACATCTCATGATATTGGGTACTTTTGTGAAATTGATATTACTGTAATGTGACTTTGTTTTTGTCTTATTCATTTTTTATCTGGAGTAGACCCATGTGGCGCTCACGTTATGGAGAGAAGTGGCCATGACAACATTTAACATCGGCGACATTGTCGGGGTTACCCAACTGAAGGGGAAACAGTCCGACTGGGGTTTCAAATATCAGTCTACAGCTTTCACTAAAGTGGAGGTATGGAGATACTGAATAATTAGGAATGTTGCCTGATATAATTTATTGAGAAGAAAACTGCCTGATTGCTATTTTTAAACTAGCCTAAGATGAGCATTCTGGATCAGCCTGCGTTGCTAAACTGCTTCATTATCCAAATTGTGTCTATTCTATTATATGTATGTTATTACATTTGCAGGCTTTAAGAGTTGATTTGTATAACAATTTTGTAGCCTTTGAATTGGCAGCAAAAGTGCCCTTAAATTGTATCACTTCAAAAATCTTTTTAAAAAGGTTTTGTAAAGTATACACTCCAGTAATTTGATTTTCTCGCCAAATAAATATGTTAGCTAGTTATTTGTCAAGAGGAGCGATTGGAAACGAGTTCTGTCGCTCTGCACTAATGTAATGCACTTGTTCTCAATTTTAAGGAGCTTTATTGTTCCATAGGAGGTCATGGCGGAGGGGCTGGAAATCGAGGTGTTTGGGTCTCAGGAGGAGGGCGACGAGGTGAAGATCCTCGCCGACGATGACAGCTAGTTCACCATCATCAAGAGAAACCTGGCAGAGCTTTGCAGTCGACCTGGCTAAGGGCCCTGTAAAGTTGAGGGTGAAAGTGGTGGGAGGAGAGCATGTCACAGGACTAATTTAACTAATTGTTAAAGTTAATTCCTTTCAAAGTTTATCATTCGTGTTTAAGTGTGTTTTTGTGATAAATGTACTTGTAGTTTGGAAGAATTGTTAGTGTTGTTCCTAGTCATTGTTATCTTTCTGTTTGTAATATACAGTATATGTTTATATATTGGTTTATATATTGGTGAGTGCAGTGTTTGGGAGACTGACAGCTCGAGAGGGATCTGAGTTTTAACAGCGCTTCCAGTGCTCCATTTATCGCACAACCTCAGTAAGTAGAAGTTTAATGGAATAAGTCCTTTAAGTCCCGTTTAGGGATTACTCCCAGAAGTCCTTGCTCTGCCAATGCGGAAGTGTCCATTTGCGCAGCGACTGGATCAGCCCGGCCGCCACAATATATTTCTGTAAATAATGTATATAATGTATGTATGTGTTTATATGTGTAGGTGAGACCGCTACGATGAGCGGAAAATAAATGTTGTCAGTGCCAATTTGCAATGTTTTGACAGAACTGCTTCCTGAAAAATTTCTGTCACTATCAGTTGAGCTGGGTGACACATTGTTCATGTTATGTCTCACCCACCTCGATAATGTCTGTTGCGGTAACTGGCCATGAGGTGGAGCCAGTGAGTAGCGCCGCCTCTCCAGAAGGAAAAACATGTGAATGAGAGTAATTGAGGTATCCCTCTACCGTTTGTGTTATTTTTATTTGACATATTCTCTTATTTTGGACTTTTGTACATAAGATCAAGACAACCAAACTGATTAAAATTGTTTCATTTAAATATTTTCAATAACACATCACCATTTTCCTCATGCAATTAAAAAAGAGGCCCTTGTTCTGCCAACATGAAAAAATTGGTGTTGACACGATTAGATAATCTGCGATATGTTATCTGATCATGTATTAATCTTTCCCCAGTTCAGACGTGAAGCCTTGTTTTCTTTGACGAATTTTACATAGTCACCTTTTCAATATGTGCAGCATATTTAGGGGCCTTTTGGAATGAGTTATGGCATTTATATCTTCAATCATTTTTGAAATATTGGTCGCTCTCTTTCACAGTTCCTCGCTTGTGAAGCACAAAGGCTCATGGGAGCATCCTTATTTAAAGTTAAACTTGATTTAGTAATGTTAGTGTTCAGGCTAAATTGATATAGGTGTGTATGTGATTATTTCATGTTTGTGAGGAGTTCAGTTGAAATTGATTGGTTTAAATGTAAACACTAACTTAAATGTCTGACAAAAACTGGCCAGATACAGGCTATTGTTCGATGTTCAGTTCGTATGAGTTGAGCACTTGTTCAATAAAAGCAACCTTTCCTACGGTCGTGCCATGTATGGGGCACAGGAATTGGTGCACAAACTGAAATCTCTACCTCAGAAATTATTGAATAACCTCAAGCTCATCGCAATATTCAGCAATTTTGCAATAGGTAAAATCCCATTCAAATACTTTGGTAAACAATTTCAAATGTACCTCAAACATATTGGTACAAAATTTAAAAAATCCTTCAGACCAAATTAATTGTGTAATTCAAGCCCCCCGGTATTTTCAAAACCCTGGCTACGGCCCTGCACAAACACATATACACACACACACACAGAGCCACATGCTCACGCACACTATTCAGACAATTTGAGAGCTGTAAATCTATATCCTTTCTTGCCTGCCCCCCCCGCTTTTGCAAGAATGACTCTGGCCACGCCCATTCACGCCGCCATTTTGATTTTGTTTAAACCAAAACTTTTTTCACATCTGCTCGTACATTTTTTGGTCAATTGTCATAAATTTTGACATGTTTATAGGCTGAACCAAGCTGAACAAAACTGATGTCTCAGATTTCTGATAATACTTACTGTTCTTCAATAATGGGTTGCCTAAATTTAGTGGATGTGGCTAATTCTTTAAAAGTGGCATATCTCATGAATAAATGAGTGTATTGTAACCAAACTTGCTGGGCAGGTACCATAGCTACATATCCAAACAATGAAACATCAATTGTCCTGATGGTGGCGCGAGAACAACAACAGTTGAATTTTGTCAATATCTCAGGCTTAATCTTCAGTGATTAATCTTAGATTGTCAGCTTCTTTTCAATATGTTCAGCATATTTTGGGCTCTTTTGGAATTTGCGTTTTAGAATTCTGGAGTGTTCCACTGTGGTTCGAAGACAAAACTTGACAGACTAAAACTTTGCAGTATAGCAACTGATTTATTCAGAGAAAGCAGTACAGTCCAAAGGAGGTTCGGTCTCGAGAGTGAACACTGATGAGAAACTCAAGAGCGCAAGGTCTCATATACTGGATTTTGGTAATCTATGGAAAGTTGATCTGATTGGTTATAGACTGCAGATAGATGATGTCATTGGGAGCTCCTTAAAAAATACAAAGAGGGAGGAAGGAGGGGGAATTGTGTTTGCAAAGAGAGCGAGGAAGGAGGGGGAATGATATGCGCCCACACAAGGTCAGTTTCTGTGAAAAAATAAGAAAGTTGTTAGTGTACAGATAAGCGAGGTAAGGGAGTGCTTCATAGGAAAGGTAATAGAGAAAGCACTGTCTGTCTACAGAGAAGACAAAGTTTCTGTTGTTCAGAATTGGCCTGTTATTGTGAACTTAGGTGACCCTGCAGTCTGAGTCATCATCAGAGTATAAGAATTGTGTGATATCATTTAAAGTGAAGCATAATATAATAAGGTGCTTTATCAGTCGAATATTTGTATTCCACAATAACTTATGGCATTCATGTCTTCGATCATTTTGAAAATATTCAGCAATTTTCCAATATACAGGAAAACACTTCAAACATCCTTCAAATATATTGGTACAAAATTCAAAAATACTTCATATCATCCTAATTCAAGTCCTTCACATTTAAGCTTACATTCAGCAAGCACAATCATTCAAACATTTTATGGGTCTCAAGACTTTAAACTTTAAAATACATCTTCAGCCTTTTAAAATCTTGAACTTTAATTTCAGCCTTTATTGTTGAACTTTCAGCTCAGTCGTAAGCGCTTCATTTCAGCTTTTCAGCTTTTCAGCTTATTTTCAACTTTTTCAATCACAGTGCATTTTCTGCAGGAAATGCATTTCTAGTTACCATTGTCTTCTTGGAGCATTGACCAGAGGCCTTAAGCCTATAGCTACTCTGTAGCCTTAACTCCCCTTCTATTCCCTGGTGTCATATTGGTGCCCCCTAGATCAAGTTCTGATACTCTCTCTATATTGGCCTGTCACTTTATATGGTCACTTTGACATGCTTTACCTGTGGTGCGATCTATGATGTGTGTGTACCCGAGGGGTTTGAGTTACGTTCCCCCTGTAGTGATCTGTGTGGTGTGAGACATTTATTTTTTTGCTGATATAGTGGGCCTTGTTATTTCCTTGCCTCCTAGGGGCGCCAATTCCTCAGGTGTGGCCCAAGAGCAATGAGTGTTTTAAACTTTAATCTACCTGCTGGGCTGCAAGAAAAGGTAGAAACACCCAAAGGGCGCTTTTAAGGGGTGAGGCATAAGGGGCAGGGGGAAGAGGAAGGAGGGTCAGGGGAGGCTGGGTTTGGGGGTGATGGGTAGGGCTGGGGTGAGGGGGGTAGGATGTCAGGAGGAGGATGTTATGGGAGGGTCGGCAAGAAAAATTGGAGAGTGTGTGTCTGTTTGTCATTTGTTTGTGTGGAGTTGCGACGAGCACCATTCCTACAATCGCCTCCAACAACCGTCACCGTTGGCAAGAAGCTGCACCATGACAGAAATGATGAGCCTTCACCTTTGTCAGGCGGCAGTTCAAACCCTTGCAAGTTTACAGAGGAAAGCACCTGAAGGGTGCTTTGCTCTAGTATCCTCTATTCCTGTACACTATATAATAGGCGGTGGTTACAACTGTGTTCAGGACCCACTGAATGATTGCTCCTCTGGCATTGACGTTTCTCATCCGCAATCTAGACAGGTTTTACTTCTGTCTATAAAAGATCTCAATTTAATTGTTGTCTGGAGGAAGCTTCATCCTGACAAAAGGGAGTTTTCAAATACTTATGAAACATTGTCACGTATTGATTACTTTCTAATCTCCATGAGCTTACTATCCCAAGTGAATGTATGTGGTTATGACAGTATAATCTGATCATGCTCCCATCTCATTAACCCCTTATATAAAAATTCCCTTCTCAGCTACTCAGGAGGGTTTTAAATACTTGGGAATCAAAATTGTCCCGGGAATTGAAAATATTGTCCCCCTCAATTATGATCCCATAGTACAATCTATTACTGAATCTCTGAACAGATGGATGCCAATGCCCATCTCCATGTTAGGCCATATTAATATTCTAAAAATGTCAATTCTGACAAAATGTCTTTATTTATTTAAATCTATTCCTCTCCCACTTTCGCAATCATTCTTTTGCAAACTTAAAAAGTTGTTCTCAAATTTAATTTGGAACAACAGAAGTCCAGGATTATGCCTATCCCTGTTGTATCTGCCTCATGATAGAGGGGGGCTCAAGTACCTAACCTTACCTAACCCAACCTAGCGGTTGTCTGGGGATTGGAGGGTTCCTGGTTCGATTCCAGGCTCCTCCTAGGGAGCATGTCGAAGCGTTGTTGAGCAAGACACTGAACCCCAACTTGCGCTTGGCATGAAGCACATGCTTAAACAGGGAATGCACCCAAACTCTCCCAGTTTCCCCCGATGCTTAAACAGGGAATGCACCCAAACTCTCTCAGCTTTCCCCGATATGGGGTAATGATAACTGTAAGAGCCAACACTGAACTAGATCTAGTAATGTATAAGTATGATATCATTGTCGTAACTTTGTTAGTTTGAATGACATCACTGGTGTACCTTTGTTAGTTTGGATGACATCACTGGCACCTTTGTTAGTTTTGAAATGTAGTTAGTTTAAACATTTAAAGGGGAGTTACCTAGTCTCGTCGTACGCGTTACAATTGCCGTTCTCCAGGCTTACCCAAGAAGTGACACAACTATGCTGAAGAGGAAGCAAGCCGAAGTGCCACTACAATAACCGATGACCCCGGACTATTTATGCAGGTATATAGTCGATTTTTATTTTTCACCATGACATCTTTACCGAGGTCCGGACCTCTGTGACCTCATAGCTGGCTACGGCCATGGAAGTTCTCATATAAATAAAATTATTTTTACGATTATTTTTCTAATACATTTCATCTGACGTAAGGTCGTCGTCAGTTGGTGACGCTGTGTCTCTTTGTTGGCTTAGCAGCGCCGGAGACGTTTTGTTGTTATATACGCTGCAGCTGAAAAACAGGCTCTGATAATTTTGGTTTTCTGTTTGGTTACGCTATCGACATTTCACACACAATTGACACAGACCGTAGTAATGGACTCAGACGAGGGTTATAACTATGAATTCGACGACGAAGAATGTAGCGAGGACAGCGCTGAAGAGGAGCCCGAGGACGACACCCTGGAGCTCGGGGAGGTGGAATTGGTCGATCCCGTGGTGGCCGGTGGGGAACGAGATGAGTGCGGTGATACTGGTGGAGGTGGCCACGGGCCTGGCGAGGAAGAGGAGGAGGACTACCGCTTCGAAGTATTGACTGCCGAGCAGATCCTACAGCATATGGTGGAGTGTATCAAGGAGGTCAACGAGGTCATCCAGGTAGGTATTTTGGTATGTCAGCTTCAGGAAAGACCGGGGTCCGGGCTTGGCTGAAGCGTAAACAGGCCATCCTAGTTAGCTTAGCCATTAGCGCGTAGGAGTAGTTCACTTGCTGGAAGTTTACAGTTTCACAACGGAGCTACGGTTGCTTGTTTTCAATTTTCTTAGCTGAATTGCCCCTTTGTGTGCAATAGTGAATTGAAGACACACATATAGTCTAATATATATGCATGTAACACATTACATACGGATTTCATTCCAGGAAGTAGTCTAATCCTAAAAATAAGTTGGCAGCAGCATTTGCTAAGCTAATGTTAGCTTGTATGGTTAGCCAGCTTGTTAACTATCAAACTAGCGTTAACACAGTACGTTGGAGAAAAGCTTTAACTTCGTTTGTACAACAACCCGATTGTCAACTTTTCTAGGCAACAACTGAAGTGGGGTATTTAAGTAGTTGTCCAGTTTATGTAACGTAACGGTAAACCGGGTTTTTATGCAGGATGGAAGGCTTGGTCATCGAGATGGTTAGCAAGTTACAAGCTACGTTAGCTAGCATTAACAAGTTACTTGTCATTTTCACAAGTCATTTTAGCCCCAGATATACATGTCAGAGAATACGCAATGGAGAGCTCTTGTTTTTCACCCAGGCCTCCATTTCACCCTACTTGCACTAAGTGGTACAAAATGGAATGGAAAGTGGTCTTGAATGACATTTAATGTCAACATACATTCAATGTTTAGATAGCGTTGTAGTTCGCGGGTCGTCGTTACATTAACTATAAAGCCCAACAACGTTTAAGTAAAACGTAACTACTGCAGTACAGCTGCATGTCCGTTTCTACAGCAGAAACAACTGACATGGTGATTCCTCTAAAAATAGTGTTCAGGCCTAGCTTCTTAATTTTCAGGTTTTTGCAACAGCAGCAGCACAGAGTAGCTGAAATCAGAGCAGTTTGTTAGACTTAATTACACTCTTTGCTTTTCTTGTAATTCTTTAATGGCTCTGGCTTCGTGTGTCAAGTGTAATTGCTTTTACCACATATGTGAAGAGACTTAAAGGTTAAAGTTACTAGTCTACAATATCCCTTCTCTAATCTCAAGGGATATGGTAGACGTAAATACCACTCGGCATCAAAGTAGAAAACACATGACATTGTCCATATAAAAGATGTTAATGGTCACAAAGCCAGTTTTCAGGTTTGATAACATTATAGCGCAAGCCTTTATCAATGTACACATTTGTAATGCGTTATCACTGGTACATGTATCACAGTTTGTTCTCTTGTAATTTTCAGTTAGGCTTTACTGAAGACAAGCTTATTTTTGAACTTTTCTGCTCTTTGACAGTTTGGCTTTAATTTAGTTTTTGGCATTTGGATGACAAACGTGCATGTTATGTTGCATGCTATGTATTAATTTGCAAATGATAATACCTCAGTTGTCTATAACATTGTGCAAAACTGAACGCACTGCATACATGCATTGTGTAAATGGTACATCTGTGATTCCCGCCTTTCGAAGAATGATTTGGCTGTTTAAGTTACCAACTCAGTCCTGTTAGGTTACCAACTCTGTCATGTACTGTCATTGCCTGTCTTGAGATTGGATGTTTTTAACATGATTACCTGTATTCTGGTAGCAACATTATCAAAAGCATCATGTCGTATTTGGAATCACCCTCTAATTCTCAACTCCAATTACAGAAGAATAATAATCCTGGTCACCTTAAGGACACATTACACCCTAAAGATAGACTATAGGAGGCCAAGAAAGAGATTCAACAATTTACTTTCCAAACAACCAAAAACAGAAATGTACTTAAATGTGTCCATCAGAGTCTTATGCACCAATATCAACATCCAGTACTTTTGTTACTGTTACACTGTATGTGACAGTGTTCAGAGGGGAGTGGAGCAGCATGATGTTTGCCTGTAGTGTGGAGCAGCATATTCTAAAGTTGGACTATCTGCATTCTTCCTTGTTTCAAGATACTGCTCCTTCCCACAAGCAAGCTGTGATTTGGATACATTAAGCAAGTATTTGTCTCATTTTATTTATACAAATTAGACAAATGTAGTAGTTTTGCAGTCATTTGTTAGCACAAACTGTCAATGGATGTGCTCCCTGATTGACAGTACTGATATGTCTCTTACAACACATTTGTCTGCTTGGAGTGGGTGTAGTTATGTGTGGTTATGACAGCTAACACTCTGATTTTAAAACTTATCATGAGTACTGTCTGTTTTACTCCAGAACCTCCCTTTTATGTTTCTGTTAAAGTAGTTGATATAAAAACTCAACCTTTTCACTTAAGATGCCACATTTTCAGCATGTGCATCAATGTCCTTACCTCAGCGTGTTTCACCTATTGAGAATTTATGTTTGTGTTCTTCCAACGACTTTGTACGCTTTTCCAAATGTTTCACCGAGCATGAGTACAGAGTGAGTGGGTAGTACCAAATAGAGGACATGAAGCTGCAGAGTGCCTGTAGAAACCTTTGAGCAGGGAGTGGAAATTACTGTTGCTCTGCTCTGCTCACATACACTGTTTCTGACATGTTTTGCTTTTACAGTCATGTGAATAACTGTGAAATCTGTTTTTTGCATAGTTTTCACCCTGAATGGTTTCAAATCATTAGACAAAATGTAGCACTATATAAAGATATTATAAGATTATGACATTCTTTTTTTAGGAACAAAGTTATTCAACTCCCGTATTGCTCTGTAACTTAGTTACTCACTCAACCAACTCACCTCATGTAATTATAATTAAATTCAGGTAAATGATCAAAGTCAGGCATGATTGGAGCCAGACCTGATTTATCAAAATTTCACCATAAATTGACCCTCACCATGAGAGTGAAGCAGTCACTGTAAGGTTTCTACAACAATGCCATGGCTCAATCAAAGGAAATTCCAGAAGAAATTAGGAAAAAAATGTATTATTATCAACCAGCCAAAAAAACCCCAAAGCCCTTTCCAAGGCTCTGGGACTCCATTTCACCACAGTGAGAGCCATCATCTCCAAGTGGAGAATATTTGGAACAGTGATGAATCTTCCCAGGAAAGGCCAGCCTGCCAAAATTTCTCTCAAGGGCACGGGGGACAAGTCATTCAAGAAGTGACAAAAGGTCCAACATTCAAACAACTGCAGAACTCTCTAGCCTCAGCTATGGTCAGTGTCCATGACTACATTACTTGCTATCAGTGCTGGTCTTGCATTTGTAGGGCCTACCATGTCTAGCATAAACCAAATGCAGCAGCACATTGTACTACTATCAAACATGGTAGAGTGAAGGTGTGGGGATGCTTTGCAGCCTCAAAATTTGGAAGACTTGCTGTTGTTGAAGGTACCATGTATTCTGCACTTTACCAGAAAATTCTTAAGGAGAATGTCCAGTCATCTGAAGCGCAAACACAGTTGGGTTATGCAGCAGAACAATGATCAAAAGCACAAAAGTAAGTCTTATTGGCTCAGAAGAAACTGATTTAAGTTCTGGCGTGGCCTAGTCTAAGTCCTGACTTAAACCCAACAGAGATTCTGTGGCAGAGTGGGCTAAAATTCCTCCATGACTGTGAAAGACTGGTGTAAGACTATAGCAGGAGTGATGTGATTATGGCTGCTAAAGGTGCTGCAGTATCAAACCTATGGGGTCAATTACTTCTCTCATGAGGAATAAGAGTGTGGGATAACTTTGTTCCCCATATAAAGAAAGTTATTATTTAAGTATTCATTTTGTTCATTCAGGTTCTCTTTTTATAATATTATATTTTGTCTAAAGAGCTGAAGTCATTCAGCATGATCAATATGCAAAAACAGGAGATTTCAGGAAGGGGGGGGGGGGTATTCACACTTTTTTTTGGAGCGCTGCATTTAGGGTCCCTCTAAAGGCCTTTTTACACCGGGAAGCGACAGGTTGCCTCCTCTATTTGTTTCAATGAGAGCCTGGCTACGGCTATGCTGCCAAGCCCAGTGCAGGGGTACAGGAGGGGGGATGCAGTGTTAATGACCAAGTATTTTCCCTGCCTCTGAAACATGGCTATAGAGATCACCAGTGTGATTGATGGCGGGGTCCATAGAAAGCTACCCATGTAAGTGTCAGAGTATACTGAACCTAATGATAGCTGGCTTGCTTTGATCCTGGGTGTGGACTGATTCCAGCAATACTCGACATTACAGGTCAAACCGTTCGTCCATCCTTTGAAATCCAATCAAACTCTTGTGTGTAGGATGACTGACAAACGGAGCTGAACATAAATATGGTAGCTTGTCTGTTTGTATTTCGTGTTATAATACTCGTTTTATTACATTTGCACTCAAGTGCAAAATTAGTTTTTGGGGTATTCTTTTGTTGTGGACAGAGTAGCGTGAACTACAATGGATTTATGTGGAAGTAATAAATGTTGTGTAACTTGGCCTTAGTTAATGTGTATGCTAGTGTCACACATCCGCGTTGTGCACAATCTGAGCACAGCGCATGGCGTGCAGAATTGAATCCATTGGAGTCCACTAAAGCGGAAAAAGGAAATCACTACTGATCCCCGATAAATCAGCAGTGTGGCGGCACTTTGCACTGACAGACGAGAGTGTGACACACTGTTAGCTCAGGTCTTGTGTTTTGTGATGCTTATTATTAAAGATGTGACCGATTATCATATGCTATGTAACATAGCATTCCTGTTTGTTCAAGACTTTATGAGTGTCATATCTCATGTGTGTCTGAGTTAGTCAAAGAGCACAAAAAGCATAGTTATACTGAATGTAAGACTACATACGCTGAGAGAATGTTGATACAGTCTTAATTTCTTTTCTTTTATTTGTAAGTTGGTAACTAATCTGGATTTGTTTTTAATCACTGATTTGGAAGTGCTGTATAGAGTGATTGACGTGGAAATATTTACTCCACATTGCAGCAGTTTGCAAAGACCTGGCAATAGATTAAGCAAGCTATAGACCTGATCTGTAATGGATTGATGGAACATTTTCTTCAAATTGCAACATTTTTGGTTTTGTATCTTCTGGACTTTGGAATCAATTTAAACATAGCTTGACTATAGATCAGCGTTCTCAGTCATTTTTGTAAAAGACAAATTGCGTGAAGGGATAGCTTACATTGAGAAAATAAGATTTTGTATCTAGAAACGCCTTTGAAGACCACCACCTCTGGCTATATTCTTGAAAATGATCTTATAGTCACGATAAGCTTCACAAAGGTAGTATTTACTATATTTATTGCATTGCTACGGCTTTGGGTTGTGTTAGATTTTTCAGATGTACCTCGTGAATTGGTTATTCATTGTACAAGTGATTCGACATACAGGTTTTAAACAAACAGGTTTTAAATAGCCTTTTTTCTGTTCATAAAATATCAATTTCCTGTTCATTTTGTGTGCCAGTCACATGCCAAATAATGGCGTTTCAGACACATACGGTTCAGTGACAGTCTCACAAACATTGAAACAAAGAAAATCTCACGCAAAACAACAGTCCAGCCTTGCTTTTACTCGTTTTAAAATGTTAGAAATGAAATGAAGACTTCAAGTTTGTCTGACCAGCTGCTTCTCTTTCCTCTAGAACCCTGCAACAATAACACGCATTCTTCTCAGTCACTTCAACTGGGATAAGGAGAAGCTCATGGAAAGGTATGAATCTCTGCAGTATAAATTCTTTAATGGCCATCCTTTGCTCCAGGTATGTTAATGGACAAATTCGCCTCCAGAGGTCATTTGTGTTTTGTTTTAGTTAAAAGAAGACATGTCATGGTTTTTATATCTCGCCTCATGCAGGTATTTTGATGGTAATTTGGACAAGCTCTTCTCTGAGTGTCATGTCATCAATCCCAGTAAGAAACCTCGGACCCGTCCTCCAATTAACACAAGATCATCGGCACAAGACATGCCGTGTCAGATCTGCTATCTGAACTACCCCAACTCTGTAAGTTACACCAGCTTAAATATGTGTTTGGTTGTATGTTTTGGGCAGCTCAGTTGACATTTTGTCGAAAGTTACCAGTCCCTGAAACTGTGCTTTGTTAGCTTTTGGAATATATGTTGGGTACATGGAACCATTCTTAAGCCTTTTTTAACCACGTTACGACATGGGGCTTACGGTCTGTAATCCAAAAAAGATGTTCACGCACGATATCCTTTCATGCTGAGGTGTTAAGACAATTTTCTTTACAGTAAAGTTTTGAGGCAGGACATAAGGGAATCCACTGAGCATACTGTATTTCCTCTGTGCTCTTCGTGTAGCCAGGAACACTACAGCTGTTTTGTATCTCTTTTTGCATATCTGTCATTGGGCTGTATCAGTTTTCTGCCATATCTCTCAGTCCTGTATTATTTTTTTTATATCTGCTGACCTGCTTTTCTTGCTTGTCATGCAACTCCTCTTGACACCTTGTTTGTTGTCAACGTGTCCCATACATGTCACATGAACAGAATATAGATATTTAAATTTGTTACTCTTAACATAACATGGAAGTTGAACTGTATCTGAATCAAATTTGATGCACAATTACATTGTGTGCAAAAATAGCAGGACTGTGAAAGGCCTTTTAATGTGGGTTACATATTCAGTTTATTGTCCATGGGGACCACTATTCAGCATGCGAAACAACTGATGCATCTGGCTGAAGTCGCTCTACCTTTGCAGTTAGCATTTATTTGACACAGCGTCTTAGTGCAGACCGTTTAGATATACATTTTTAGCATACATGTCACCAACATGTAACACAATGCCATTGCAAGGCTGGCTGCATATACTTTGAAAGTGATTGCTCTCCTGGGAAACCAAATCAATGAAATATGCCTCTGCTTTACAGTATTTCACAGGCCTGGAGTGTGGCCACAAGTTCTGCATGCAGTGCTGGGGCGATTACCTGACCACAAAAATCATAGAAGAAGGAATGGGACAGGTATCCACTGATGTTTTTAAGATGCCACTGGTCAGTCACCGATTACCTTTTAATAACCGTCTGAATAATTATTTGCCCTCTGTGTAGACCATTTCTTGTCCTGCTCATAGTTGTGACATCTTGGTTGATGACAACACAGTCATGTAAGTATTTGTTTGCACTCATATTTTGTCTTAACTTTTCGATTGTGCTGCTCTTTTTCTGTGACCTGTGCTGCTGTAAAGGGATTAACAAAAGTCTTATCTTAATCTGAATGGTATAATGGTATATGGGTTTTTTTGTAATTCTGAAGTTGGTTGTGGCAGTTACGTCATTGGACCAATGATTGTTGTCATTGTAGTGTCTGTTAACAGTGTTACTACTCTGTAAGGTCCGTCCGTCCCTGGCCCAATGACTGATACCAGTGTCATGGCGAAGGCGGAGTGACCCCACTTCCAAGAGAAATGTTTATCATTTACAGTTCGACAACCTTATTGATCTGACTCCATATATTAAAAGGTTAACTGTTGATCATTTAGATTAAATTGTCTCACCTGGTTTTAGATGAATCATTAGTTAAATCGCTTGAATGAGAATTTACACATTCCAATTCTCTGTTCAGGTACTGGTAATACAGACTTTATTTACCATTAATTTGGCATCGAAGACACACTCTTGTTTTAGACTAAGGCTAAATTACTCCTTACCTGAGGTCACACTGGAGTCATATCGGCCAGTATACATATATATATGAGCTCCATGGACTCGTCCTGGAGCGGTTTGAGCTTAGTTCAGGGACTAAATGGCAAACATGTCCTGTCAGCTCAGAGGCGGGACTGGCGCGCTGCAAAACTCTGCCATTCCCACGTGTCTGACAGGCCAGATGCAGAAACGCTCTAATATGTTCAATAACTTTCCCCCGATGCCTGCCCCACTCAGTATAACTATCCCACTGATTAGACTCAACTCAGATCAGAAATTGTCGTGCATTCGGCTCCGTACATCTTAATCTGGATAAAGTCTAATCCCTTCCAGTAATCGCGGAAACATCAAGTCCCTAAAAACTACTAGGATAATCTCTCAAAGAATAATCAGAGATAGGTCAATGTTCATAATTGCCAATTTATTCACCAGGTCACTTTAGTAGCCAATTACAATATAATCAGTTACAAGGACAAAGGACAAGATAAAAAACAAGTTCCCAATGTATATATATCTATAATAACAGGATCAGAACATACCTGGAAAGTTAACACACAGCAATATGGAGATAACACAAAGCGTAGCGTGTGAGTTCTGGTTACAGAATGCTCCATAGGCTCTATGCTTGAAGTAATTGATTACCCTGCTCTGCCTACAGGAAATCGGTGTTCACCTCATGACCTGAAAGTATTTTGGGTGTGTGATGGGTCACTCACAGAGAGGTGTGCTACACATAGTCCATCTTGATATCACTACCTTGATTCTGTGCTGACTGCATCCGAGATAATTTTACTAGTCGCTCACTTATATCTCACATAGAAACAATCTGACATAATTTGAAGTGAATGTGAAGGCTTCTGGTGAACCTTGGAGGGGGGATGCAAAGCAACAAGAACATAATTGTAAAGTACCATAAACAAGGTCGTAAATGTAATCCTAAGTTTGAGCCCACAATCAGACATGGCCCCTTCATTCACCTCTCACAACTCAAACCCTCCTGATATTAGTGAAAATGTGGTATTATGTTATAGTGTGTTTGGTGTTGTTTGCAAGGTATAATCTGAATATGAAGGGAGGAAAAAAAGCTACCAATTTAGTGTAATTATGGCTAATTAAATTCCTGATTTGACTTCCCCCATAGGCGCCTCATAACAGATTCAAAAGTGAAGTTGAAGTACCAGCATTTAATTACAAATAGTTTTGTAGAGGTAAGTTCTTTTCTTCATCTGTTGAAATGGAAACATGAACTATGTGAAATATGTAACACGAAATATGTATCACGTTGAACTGCCACGTGAGCCACCCTGAAGTTAAGAGTTTTGAGTCCCCTTTCTTATTTTGTTCCTTTTTAGTGCAATCGACTGTTAAAGTGGTGCCCTGCGCCTGACTGCCATCACGTTGTCAAAGTCCAGTATCCGGATGCCAAGCCAGTGAGGTGCAAGTGTGGCCGTCAGTTTTGGTAAGAAATCAACCAAATCAATCTCATGGCTCTTTATTAAACAGCAGTGGGAATCTTTCTGTCGGAAGTGGCCATATTGTTTGGCTCCCAAAAAAATGTTGGCAAGGGGTGTTACTATGTTCACGCTTGTAGGATTCTAAACAATCCTCTTGTTTCAGTAGGCTGCTAGAAATTTGGTGGAAATGTAGGCCCTGGAACAAAGAGGACCTGATTACTGGTCGCTTATTATTATTATTATTATTGAAACGTCTTGTGCCTCCTGCTTGCAGCTTCAACTGTGGTGAGAACTGGCATGATCCTGTCAAGTGTAAGGTATGGCATTATTTTGGTACATCACAAAACCAGTGAGAATTGTGAGGAAGATTATCCTGTACATGCTGCATACAATATTTGAACTAAAAGCTTGGGAGCAAACTCCCTCTCTCCCTTTCATTTAGCTCGAGGAGTCTCATGAGACTGCACTTGTTATGCATAAGCAGACCTGGAAGCAGTGTGCTTACGAGCCCCCCCCTGTTTAACTGATACACGACACACCTGAGCTTTAATTTAGAAGTAGAAAGAA
>OMOW01114507.1:8043-28544 GCA_900312555.1 Lamprogrammus exutus | reverse complement strand
GGCTCTATATAAATTAAAGTTATTAATATTATTATTGATGTGCAGTTACCACCGCGTTACTACACTGACAACAATAAAAGCAGAAAAAATGGAGAACGCAATAAAACAATCTGGTCTTTTACTTTGTGACATTTACTATGTTTTCATCGTGTCTCCTTGAGGATAATGTAATGATCTTTTTACAGGAGCTACACTGTCAGCTAATTGTACACCAGGTAGGAATACTTGCATTTCTTGACATTCTGTTAAGCCCTTTCTAAATGTCTAGGTACATAAAGGCCACAACTTTTAGTAAAATTAATTTGTTGTATGATAGTTGGTGGATTTTGTTTCTACAGTAAAAATGTAAAGACCAATATTTTGAAATGAATTAATCTGTTTGCTTTTTCTGATTTGATTATTTTCATGAATCCACAACACAGAAAATGTGGCAATGAATGGCAAAACCTCTCAGTCATCAGTCTACAACAATCACATCTCCAGCAGAGCTATTGATGGGAATGAAACACTCTGTGCACACACCAAAAAACAGGCGAATTCCTGGTGGAGGATCGACCTGCTGGGGATCTACAAGATCACCTCTGTTACTATCTTCAACAAAAAAAAGGCTATTGATGATGCTGTCCTGACTGGTGCTGAGATCAAAATTGGGAACTCACGGGAGACTAACGGCACAGCCAACAAGAAGTATGCCTTTACCTTTCAATGTTTGATAACACCAATCAGCCTCCGGCATATGTGATATTTATCAATATATTTAGGTGCTCTAATTGTCTTCAGTTGTTGCAATCAATAAAAAAGGTGGAGGTTTTCTAGACATAATATGCCTGCAGTTCTGAAGTTATTTGTGACTGTATGTCCCAGTCAGAATGAAAACAAATCAGTTTCTTATTTTCCTATTGTAAATGTTAAAATCAGTGTTTTGCTTTCTCAGTTTTGTTGCTTCAGTTAACAGCTGGCAAATTGTAAATTCTGAAGTACTCACCAGTGGTTCCATCTTTGCAAATGTATTTTCTGCATCCAGGCATTGTTCAAACCCAGATAATTTAAATTTCAATTGTAGGAAAATCCCAATGTTTCCAAAGACACCAAATTTAAGATATGGTCATTAAAAATGAGGTCTGGGAATTCAATATTTTCTTCATTGGAAGCGTCATATAGCTTCAATAAAGTTTTTAAACAAGTAGATGCAGACCATTTATGTCATACAGCGAGAAACAAATTGTTTTTCTAAATTTACAGGAACTTTATAAGAACTCTTTCATGCAATGGCAGCTCACTTTTCTTCCCAATGGACCATGAACTTCTCTCTCTTTCTCTCTCTCTCTCTCCATGTCAATCTGGATTTGTTACAGTTGTGAAACCATTGATAACCTTACCAGAGGACAGCCTCGTGTATTTAGGTGTGATGAACAGTTGGAAGGGCGTTACGTCACTGTACACATCCAGAAGAGGCAGCATTTAATCCTGTGTGAGGTGCAGATCAATGGCACTAAAATAGGTACTGAATTTCCCTCGGGATGAATAAAGTATTTATCTATCATCTATCTATCTATCTAGGTACAAGTATGTCCTCTTCCACAAAGTGATTTGTTAAAGGTAATTTTTGCAGGTGCACTGACAGCTAACAGAGCGCAATGTTTTAGTGAAAAGTTTACTCAACAGCTGCATGTGGATATGTTGACAGCTTACTCAAAAGTGATGGTTGAAGAGCTTTACAGACAGCTCCATTTCTATACATTATACATTTACATCCCTGAAAAACATTATTTCCTAAGTGATGTGGGTTCTTGGACACCATGGAAAGAACTTTGGTGATCATTTTGATGCACAAGCATCTAATGATTCTTCAAGGAAGCTGCTGGGGTATAAAACAGTTACTGTTGCACATCATCGCCTCAATTGTTCTCTATGGCCAAGTGAATAATCACATTTGAGGATTAATTTACAACAAAAGAATCAACTTCTATATTTCTGTCTCATCATGGCCATGAACATTCTCAGTCATCCAGCTCATTGGATATCTAACACTAGTAGTTTGAGGTAACTGGACTTGCTGTTTAGTCTTGAAGACATTTCACCACTCATCCAAGTAGCTCCTCTGAACCAGAAGGTATCCTGTGAGAGTCGTTCACACCATGGACTCCTTGGATCACCTGGAAATGTGAAAGAGCACTTACGACCTACTTACAGTGTTTACACCTCGCAACTCTGGCGACTGCAATTACTCTCATGTGACTCTGCCATGTGAGTCTAATCAGCTTTACATTACTCCCATGTGACACAATGAGTCACCTGGGCCAAGATGTGAACAACTCTGCCAGTTTACTGCCTACTGACTCAGAACTGAAGAAGCTACTAGCATGACATCATCACTTGTTATGTTCATTTTACCCTGTTTTATCCTAAAACTTGGGAATAAGCTTTTGCATTAAAATTTATTTAGTGTAATTGTGTTGTGGATGATGCTTAACTACTTGCTTTACAGAAGTAGAAAATGGTCCAGTAACTTAGTTTTGCAGAGTTGTGTGTAGATATTCATTAAATTAAAAAAACAAAACAATTACAAACTGTTTTTCAATCTAGCCTCACCCATGAAGCTTTACAAGATCAACAAGACATGGGAGGATGCCTTGGGCTTCTGCAGAGAGAACTTTGCAGACATGGTTTCCATCCCTGACGAGAAGACCCAGGCCTGGGCTGAGTTAGAAGCCATGAAGGCAGAAACTCCCTTTGTGTGGCTGGGCCTTCGCTACACTTGTGTCGTAGAGTTCTGGTTCTGGGTCAGTGATCAGCGCTTCGGTTTAAGACACTGGGCTCCAGGGAATGGGACCACAACAGAGGAGTGTGACATGAGTGGAGCCATGGAGAAAACAGGGGACCATCACTGGGTCAGCCGGCCTGATAATGAGGAGTTAAACTTCATCTGTGTCAAATGATCAAAATCAGGTTTGCTTTGTCTTTTCTCTCTTTTATTTATGGCTACAGTCATATCAATGTGCAACACTGAATTTACCTCCAAATTGTGTCTTAAGATTCAGTGCCACACCTTTCCAGTGCCTGGGTGAGAGGAAACACAGCTCACGTTTCTGCAAACACTTCTTTTCAGACTGTTTTTACTCTGTATATTAGCCCATGCAGGCACTATACCTCTATGATATCTTTGTTATATGTTGGAATGGTATCAATGCATCCTTCTTTTGTATTTTGATGTAACTTTATATTATACTTCTGACAGACCTTTGCTGACAGACTGTTTTGAATGTAATAATTATTATTGAATGACAAAAATAGGTTTTGTTTTTTATTGGACACTTAGCATGTTGGAATTACAGGCTGTCTACATTTGTTGGTTGATCTTCTTATAAAAACATTGTAAATATACGTGAGCAAAGTTTATAAGCTGGTGTCAGTCAGTCACTCTCCCCTGGCAGCCATTTGGTTTGATTCTCTTTGGTTCCATTTTTAGTATTGCGCTTTTTTTTTGTTTAATTACATCACTTTTGTGTCTTTGTTGGATTTAATAAATATTTTAACTATGAATCTCATGTGTGATCTCCCTCCTTGTCCCATCCCTGAGCCAATTCGTGACATCATCAGGTTAGGATTTTTAAAGACACACTTGCTGATTAAATTAGAGCCCCAAATTCCAAAATTTCTTCCCAGACCACTTTTCCCCCAATTTGTGATGTGCACACTCTTCCAGTCATTCTCACTTATGAAGGTCCTAGTACTTCAGTCAAAGTAGAACTTAAGGGCTCAATATGTGGTGATTTGAGCTCCTTCTATGTTCTCTGTTCAGAGCCCCCTAAGCAAACTTTTGCCTTTGATCTTTTCCACTTGTGATATCTCCACTCCTGCCGTAATTGGTCGTGTCATTGGTGAGGTGCCAGTTGGAAGTGCTCAACTTTTGTTTTGAGTCAAAGTATCATTCAAACTTACGCTGAGATTTTACCTCGACAAAAGTTATCTTAAAAAAGTTACGAAGGATGTCAATATCCTTTGACACTTTGTGCTTTTGTTATTGAGCATGTTGATGAGCAGTTGTTGTTGTTTTTATAGAGATGTTTGCCATTTGGCCTCCCTCAAGAAACAACAGACACCAAACATAAAGTACGTGTGATTAATTTTATACTTGGCTAAATGGCTAAATTCTTGAATAAAAAACATTTTTATGGTTCCCAGACAGGGTAAAACAATACATAATATGTAAACTCAGTACTATTCTCCTTAAATCACAAGGCTGTCAAAATGGTTAATTTGTGTCTTTTATCTAAGTTTTTCTGTGAACTGTTATTTTTTCTTATATGCACCAACTGATTGAACACGTCTCTCAACTGTTATGTAGGTCTATTTCTATGTATCTTTATCTTCTCTAATAAATTTTAATTAAACTTAACCTTTGTTTTGGTTCATTCCTCTGGAGTAATCCCCCGTTTGAAGATGATCCCTTTTCTGCTCATCAGCTGGACTCCTTCGATTGTATTTCATTACACTATATTACATTACGTCATTTAGCAGACGCTTTTATCCAAAGCGACTTACAATATCACAATTCAATTTAATACAATACAATTTTGAAATAATCATTGTGCATGAAACGAAGACATAAACGAAGACATAAAGGTAAAGACGAAGACGTTGCCATTCATTTATACAAAACAAACTCTATATCAACATTGTGCTCAAATATAATTTTAAAGTAAAGTGTTTCCAGATATTTTGTGTAACATTAAAGACATAGGAACCTTTCTGTCCGGAACCATTGTTAGTGGAAAGTGCATTCGTCCTGTGGCTTTATAGCTACGGACCGTGTATCCACGAGTAAACAAATATGCCTTTTTTTTATTTGTCGCACAAGATTTACTGATACTTTGTGGAGATAAATGCACATTCGGATTCACAATGGAGATATTTGGAAGCACGTTTGATGACTCGGTGTTTTCGGAGGCGAAAGATCGAGTTTTTGCCGCTCTGTCGTCCTACAACGCAAAGTTATGTGAGCCTGAGGTGAGTGTGTGTAAAGGTTTATTACTGCTGTCTGTGATTACAGCACAGCGGAGCCTCATGTAACAACATCACGAACTATGGCCACGATACTTAACGATCAGTTGAATCAACGCCTCTCTGAACAATGTCAACAGAAACCTCTCAGCCTCACAAAGCTTTACGGCAAGGCGGGCACTCAGTGTATGTGCATATATTGTAATCATTTTATACTTGATGAATCTGCCATTTATATAGTTTTCTGTAATACCATTGAAAAGTTGCTAAACAGTGCCGTCTACCCTAAACGATGAACCCTCGAGCAAAACGAGAGGGTGTTGGTTTGGGGTCACACACAGGGCGGACTAACACGTGGATCATCCGTGCTCCCCCACTGATAAAACAACACACTTTTGATTCTACCATGTCTTATTCAAGCGTTATTGACAAAATGTTACTTATTGTTATAGCGCCGCCATCAGGTTGTTTGAGGTTTCACTTGGGATTGCAGACGCATTCGTTCGTGAAATACAGCACTTTTTGAAGAATGAGCCACACGCACTCAACTCTGTCTGTCAATTGTATCAAAATGGTGAGAAATAAATTTAAAAAAGGAAAGATTAAACTTTTGTCCAGCTTGGTCCAAACATTCTACATGTTAAAATTGACTCACAATTGTAGGAAGCTATACAGAGAAACTGTTCTTTCAATTCAAAATGGCAGCAAATCAATGACGTTAGGTTTCAACCTGCCCACCAAGTTTCATTGAAATCCATCAACAACATTTAGAGATATCCTGCTAACAGACAGACAAACAGGACCAAATATATAACCTCCTTGGCAGAGGTAATTACACTTTGAAGATAATGACCAAATAAAGTGGTTGTGGGTGGGGTTACACATGCTACTCCACAGCTAAAAGTATTTTAGGAAAAATGGTATGGTGAGACGTTACTGCACAGGCATCATTCATCCTCTGCGACCCTTCAACACCACCATAACAAATGTAATATCAATGAAATGATATGAGACACATTTCACACCCTAGTTTTTAACACTTGCCAATTCCAAAAACAAGCTGGTGAAAGTCTGGGTTTGTAGCTGGAGAATAAGGTCATAAACATCTAGATACGATAACATTTCTCAATATGCAGATTGCTCTCTGCTGGCACAAAATAATTTGTATCTGTGTGAAATAGATTTTGGCCTCGTAAATTTTGAACACATGACCTTCAAAGGTGACAAAATTAAAATTCTAATTAATTTAGGTCAGTAAATTTAATTAGGTAATTTTGTTCTTTGTATGGCATTTCTAACAGCACAGCAAATGTCCTGACTCATATTCCTACATGAAATGATTGATAAAGTGCACCCTCTTCTCTCTGCAGTGGTTTTGTGAGAGCAGTGCTCTGGATTCAGACGATTCTTTGGAGAAGCAGAAAGTCTACAAGTTTAGAGGGGACTTGTCCTTCAGACAGGGCAACTACCAGGTATCTCAACAAGCCTTCATCATCATTTCATATTGAGTAAAAAAAATTGTTTCCTCCTCGCGGATGCTGACAAAAGACAACAAGACTTAAGACTAAAGCCACTCTCAAATGGTCCAAAAGGGTTTAGTGGCACCGTAGTTTTGTTGTCTTCAGCACCAACAGGCAGTAACCATGGTGACGTCATAGAGGTCATTATCCGTGACTTTGCACCGGGCCTTCTACAGCCACAAATGCCTTTAAACAGTAGTTTTCACACAGAATGGCTCTCCCCATGACAAGTAAACTCAATTTGATGTGTGAAATCAATGGAGTTAATAGTGGCCTGTAGAAATTTCGTTAGCAGGCTTTTGTTTAGCTCTTTTTTGAAATTTATTGACTGCAAATCTGCCATCATCAGCCAGTATACGATTTTTAAAAAAAAAATTCTGTGAAGCTTGTATGCAGATCACAACAAACAGAACTGCCATCTTAATTACTTTGTTATTAATGCCTCATTGTAACTTCTTACATTTCCTGTCATTATAGTCCACATGTCCACCATTTTCCGCTTTAAAATGTCTAATATCAAGTCCACGTTTCTCATGCTGTGTGGCTCAGGAAGCCTTGGACGCATACAGTAGCTGTCTGCAGTGGATCCCTGACAACAACCTGAGCATCAGGAGAGACGTGCTGGAGGGACTGGCCCGATGCTGCGCCCAGCTGGGCCAGAGAGAGCGAGCTCGCGAGTACGCTGACATGCTGGTAACTCTACACTCCAGCTTCTCATTCCAGAACAATGAACTCCTGTTATTCACATGGAATCTTTTGTATAATTCTGATCCTGATCTATTTTAAAGGAGATTGTCTGTTCATCTAAGTTCATATGTATTTTGTCATTGCATGTTGTTTTTCATGAAAATGAAATAAAGGTATGCAGTTCATCTAAAAATTCACTTTCAGCTTTGGAAAATGATCATGATTTGTAGTGAAAAGGCTAAAACACCAGCACAATCCCTTATGGCATACCTGTGTGCGTGTGTGTGTGTGTGTGTGTGTCTCTCCAGAACAAAGACGCCTCTAACAGCTGCCATCTGACAAGCCTGCTACTGCTAAAGGTGCCCAACACACATGTTACCTGCTTTTTTTACAAACACCAATAAAGCAAACCCGATTTGACTGTCAAATTATAATTTTAGTATGCAAACTGTGACTTTTTTTAATCAAAGGTTGGCATCGACCAGCACTTTGGAGCTATAGAATCCGTGATGGTGTCTCTGCAGCAGCTGTGCAGCCTGCTGCCCTTTAACCCCTGGCACTGGTACAACCTGGGACAGACGTGCCTGCAACTGCTGGACAGTGACAGAACCCTGAGTAAGCTGGAGCCCACTTCCTGTTTTGTATAAGACTCATAATGTTACAGCAGGTGAATGTTTTGTTGGATTATTGAATCACAACGAGATGACATGTAAATGGCCTGATCTAATTAGTTGTATTTGGCTTTGCTGGCAGCTCCAGGATCCTGTTTGCCATTTGAATCAGCAGGAGATCAGATTGGTGGACAGACTGAGGAGCAACAGGAAGAGGAAGCAGAGAACAGAACCGACAGATTGTGGCTAAAGGCCTGCATGTGTTTCATCAGAACAAGGTAGACACAGACAGACTTGTGTCCAGTGTGTGTGATCATGAGGGTTCTATAGTATGTCACATACAAACCCCAATTCCAAAAAAGTTGAGACTGAACTAAAAGAAAAATGCAAATAAAAAACAGAAAGCAGTGATTTGAAAATTCACTTTTAATTGAATGTTTAATTGAAAAGAGTACAAATACAAGATAATTCATGTTTTTACTGATCAACTTTTTTTGTGTGTAAAATATACCACACTCTGCCTGCCAACAACAGCGTGGCTTCATAGTAAAAGAGTTTTGGTGCTAGACTGGCCTGCCTGCAGTCCAGACCTGTCTCTCATAGAAAACGTGTGGCGCATTATGAAGCACAAAACACAACAGCAGAGGCCGCGGACTGTTGAGCAACTGAAGTCTTATATCACGCAAGAACGGGAAGAATTCCACTTTCAAAACTACAACAATTCAAATTTAGGATAATTACAAAAATCAATAAAGTTGATCAGTTAAAACATCAATTATCTTGTATTTGTACTGTTTTCAGTTAAGTATAGGTCAATTCTCACATCACTGCTTTCTGTTTTGATTTGCATTTTACACTGCACCTGTATGTACAAACCCAAAAAAGTTGACAAACGGTGCATTAGGCTTAAATTTCCACTTTTCCCTCACTTGCGTCTTTTCCGTGCATCGTTGTCCCCCCGACTAAAGTTGCAATGACAAAGGAACTGAGGATAAGTGGTTTAGGAGATATGAAACATCCTCGCTCCTTAGGCGTCATCTGAAGTGATGTCACTGACTGATGACAGCAGCACAGCTGGATCAGCTGTCAGTGTGTTTGGAGCTGCTCTGTACTGCCGTTTTTTATTTCCCAATTGACAATATAAATGTGAAATATTGCCACTTCATTATTTAATAACCCTTTCTATGTATCTGGCTGTACATTCTACAGATCAGTATTCTACAGGCTGTTTATTAACCATATTATCGGTTTGTTGGAACAGATCATTTTGTTTTCATAAATCATTCAGACTTACACTGAACACACATCCATTTTAGCCCCATGATGAATCAGACAAATTAAAATCTGGATAATGGGAGCAGTTTTACACCGGAGTTGTTCCTGTTATTTTTCTGACCACACATTTGCTCTAGCTTGTGTTTTTATGATGGTGTCAGATCAGCTGGGACGTCTGACCTCCATGTAGGATGGTCTCATGTTTCATGGCTCCTTGAGCAAGCCTCCTTGATCTTCATTTAGCAGATATATGCATGTCTTTAATGATGGCAGACCACATCGATTTCAGCCCATACATATTTAGCTCCGACAGATCAAAACAAATACTCCAGTTAAATCAGCTAGGTTTTGTTTTTTCTAATGAGTGGATCATAGGTCTCCTATCTTCCACAGACTTCTGCTCAGAATCCTCCAGCAGCAGCAGTCCTCCTTCGTGCTGCAGCGAAGCGAGAGCACACTCCAGAGGACTGATGAGGCACTGCAGTTACTAAATCCCAAAGAAGGAACGTTGCAGGTCCTCCATGAGGTGAGGAGGATTACTCTTGGTGCATATGAAAAAGCTTGAATCCCAAGCAGTTTAGGGTTTGCCATGTAGTTGTTAGGGTCCAGGTATGTGGTTCATCCTATGCATCGTTGTCTGTTATCTTCCAGGTGATGTCTGAAGACCTGATCCCAGAGAAGATGAGGGAGGACAACCAGGATGGGGAGAGTCTAGCCAGTCTGTATGTGCAGAGCTTCAGAGAGCGCTGGTGGAGTAAGATCTCACTGAGTGGATTACTAGAGACAGATGGCCCTCAACATCAGACACACAAGGACACAAAGCCCTGACAGGTCAATGTGTGTTTACGACAAGGAAGGCAGATGGCAACAGACCAAGAGGATCCATCAGTACACAGAGGGAGGGAGCAGAGTGGATGAGCAGTCCACAGATGTGTCTGATTTGTGATGACAACAGGTCAAATGTTAACTTTTCAATCTGTCAATCTGAGACTCTTAAGCATCGGCAAACAATTATAATATCTCTAAATGAATCTTTGATGTATAAAAGGGAGACTAGGATGGAATTTCCAAAAGCTAACAGGAGATGTAGTTACAGATTATAAAGCCTGTGGTGTCTCCATGATTAAAATGATGACCTCAGCCAAAACCGTTGGCTTTGTAGCCATTTCATCCGTTTCTTAAATGTTTAAGTTTTTCTTTCCATCTGTTTGCTTTATAAGGCACCTGGATGAACTGCAAAGTGGTTGTACACAAACAGCACGTGTGTATATATACAAATGAATGTCACTTATTTCACTCTGCATCAAATTAATTATTAATGACAGTAGACAGGAAACAAAGTGAGACATTTCACACTCATTGTTTTAGGGTGGAAGTTGTGCCTTAATTTGTTTTGACATAAATAAAGCATTTTGTACTCTGTCCTCCCATCTTCTGTATGGTCCTATAGGCAAAGGAGCTGTAACATACCACTGGTCTGTGTGCGGCAGCGGGTCTCTGGGACATCCAGTTTAGTCTTGGAGGGGGCTTAACCTGCTGTGTGTGTAGCTTTAACTTGGTCTCTGTACCTGAGCAGGACAACTTGGAGTCTAGAATTCCTTTTCTGGTTGATGCCAACTCTGAACCTGGGCACTGCACTGTTGGATGAATGTTGGACTGAAGGTGGTGCTGGTGGTGTCTGTGGGGTTGATCATGCCTCTTGGCTCCTAGAGAGAAATCCTTGGTTTCTATAGCAGATATGTGGCCTCTTGGGTGGGTAAAGAGCACAGAGGGTCTGTCGTTGCATTTTTCTGCTGTGAAGTTGATGGAGAATGGAGAATGATAACACTGTGAGATTAGAACATTGGTCAACTTTTGCAGTAAAGTTGAGAGAATTCTGAGGTTTGTTCAGGCCAACAATCCCAGAATGCTTTGTCAGTCTGCTTCTGCTTTCTGGAAGAAAAAGACCTGCAATATAGTGAGCAGGAAAACTGAGATTTGAATGTGGATTGATTGTGTACAGACTGGAATTCAGACCTGTGCTCTCCGTCTCCGGTGGAATTAGTCAGAATATTCAACTCCTTAACCCTCACAGTGTTTGTAGCCATGGTGATGCTGAGGCCAGTGAGCTGAGACTGAACGTACTGGACCTGAGTGTGAATCTGGTTTTAAGGTTGAGGAGGAGGCTTTGGCTGAATGTGAGTCAGGTCTTTGTTTTCCTCTGGAGGTTTTGGATTTGTTTCTGGTCCATGCTGGGTTGACTCACCACACTCTGTATGACTTGGCTTGACATAAAGAAGGGGTTCAGCCTGAGCCAGAGGTTTTAGGTGCATTTGTGTCTGGATTTGTGTTGAAAGAGAAGATTCTGTTTGCCTTTGTATTTGACCTGCACTCTGGGGTTTGGATTATCCAGCAACTGTATGCTGGACATCTGTGGCCATGTTTGATTCTGTCTGTCTTTGTTGGCCCCCTAAAGACTTTCTGTCTTCATTCCCAGCCCAGTGGCAATTTGATCTGATCTGGCTTGGCCCTGTGGGATTATTTTGGACTCCATGTGATGTGGTGTCAAGAGGAGGAGGGACTATGACTAATCCAGGGACTGGTTTGGAGCTGGTGTACAGCCTGCAGAGTTCCTGATGGAAAGGTGCCCTTTCAAAGAACAGCAAGACCACAGTGGATCTGCCAGGACAGCCAGGAGGACACGCACTCGAATGCACACGCACACCCCTACTGGTCTGAGTTGAACATTGGAGAAGGTGTTTACACACACTAGACATGCAAATATTGAATATATTCATATCAGTATTCTAATTCAGACTAGTAAGATGCACTTAGATTGTGTGTGTGTGTACCTGTATGAGCCAGTAAGCACAGTTGGTGATGATGAAACTCTCAGTGATCTGACCAGACAGCTTCCTGCCTGTCTTGGCACAGACACTGTACTGTGCAGTAGGTCTGTCCATCCACACTGCGCAGTGAGAATTGCTAGACACACACACACAATATAAAAATTTAATTACAAAAATGCTTCCTCCTTATATGACAGGCAACACAGAACAGCAGTGCACTGTGCCTCTAATAAATAACACTATACTGTATGTGTTACAATGTATGACCTAAGCTGTGGAAGGAGGTAACAGATTTGACCTTTGCAAGACAATACAAACAACTAGATAAAAACGTTAAATATTAATTTGATTATTTGACCAGCAGAGTGAGGAGCAAGATTGAAAGGAGACAGCTGAGGAGGTATTCCATACATATACAACTGGGAGGAGACCACGAGACAGACCCAGGGTACACTGGAGGGGTTATATATCCTGTCTGGCCTGGGAGCGTCTTGTTTTATCCCAGGAAGAGCTGGAGGGCGAGGAGAAGGGCATCTGGGCTACTTTGCTTAGTTTGTGACCCAGATTCGGATAAGCGGTGGCAAATGGATGTCTGTTTAACCACTGACAACGTGTTAACTATGGTAAATTATGTTGGACACGCGTTTTATTGCAACATAAGACCGAACAAATTGCACTTGACGACATACTGTAGATACACATTCACATTAATTAAATTAAATGTTCATATATTTAAAGTATTCTCAGCATTTGAAGACCTAAAAATATCCTGTGACTCATTTGGATCTCTAACGATTGCTCCTAGACCAGTTTGTTTGCTTGTACTCAGCACAAAATCCAGCTACTGATGCGTCATAAATGTGCACGGGCATAAATGTGGTGAGCTTTCATAAGGAGAATTATCCCCTAAAATTCCTCTGTTTGTACATCTACAATCTTGCTTAAAATCAAACGCAGACTAATGGAAGAGAGCCCAGAGCAGAGCCATGCAAGCAGACAAAGGAGACAGCAGCATGGTGCTCTTGTATAGGATGTGTTCAGTATTAACATCTGGCTGGCAGCCAAAGGTCTGCTGCCACTGCTGTGGGTGGGGAATTGTGGGTAAATGCTGATTGGTGGCGAGAGGGAGGGGAAGAGGGAGAAGATGACACTAATGACCTTTGGTGAATAGCGGGTTCAGCTGCTGTTAATTCCACACTAAAAACCTACAGCTTTGGTCCAATATGCCATGGTTTTCTAAATGCAGATGATGCAACGTAAAATCCCCTTTTACAGTCTAAAAAAGAGAGTTAAGAGATTTGGGATTTAATGTGAGAAGCTGCTGACAGAGGTACTCAAATTACTGACTGTGTGTGTTTAGGGGTGGAGAGGCAGACTGTATGGACTCGGAGGAAAACCTTTTGTTGTTTTTTTGGCTACCCAAAGGGAAATGTTTTTTGGTTTTTCCACAGGTTTTCACATGATGATATAAATGCAATTCTGATGAAACCTGATTATATTACATAAGTCTAAGTTGTGTGTGTTTTTCTTTACTGTAACAAAAGAGAAAGGGAGCCATGCATGTCGCAGACATGCAGACTCACAGGGAAGTGTTTGCTGTTGAGCTTGAGGTCCTCCCACATGCTGGTGAACACGTTCAGATTCAGATGGTCTAACAGCAGATGAACACACACACTCCTGTTCCTGCTGGACTCCAGAGGATCACACAGAAGCTCAATATCACTTAAGCTATCCACCACAATGACCAGGGTCTACACACACACACAATCCATCAGAGTAGTTCTGAATCACCAAGTGTATATCAGATCTTTCCACATTAATATTGTTTATATTTCCTCACGTGTGCAGAGCATGTGCTGAGTGATGCTTTTTTCCACAAAACACATGCACGAGCAGACATTTTAAAGAGCACTCTCTCACATGCACAGGCATACCATTGAAGCATTTCTGATTAACTCTGACCAGGTCTTTCATGGAGGCTGCGCTTCCATCAGACTGTACATAAACCTCCACGCTGGGCTCACCCAGGACACACTCGTTCCACATTACATATGAATGAGCAAAAACAACATTGGCGATGGGAGAGGAAAAAGTTGAAATTGCTTTTGGTCAAAAGAGTCCACACCTGAGTGATGATATATTCAAAACACTACAAGATGAGTCTTGTGTGTGTCCGCTAGAGCTTTTAATTTGACTTTTTGTCATCTCCTGTTCTTCCCGAATGACACATTGTTCCAGCAGGATTTTACACCTCACAGAAAGAGTTAATCACCTGTAATATTGCAGCACTAGTAATAAGAGTAATGTGTACCTGCTGCTATTGGATGATCACTGTCAGTGGAAACAGCAGGGCATCGTGTGGGAGACAGAGTCAGCAGAAATCCTTTTTAAATCTTAATCAGACACATCATTATTCTCAACTGTAAGGCACAAAATGTGGCTATAATAACTACAAAACAACAAAACAAGGAATCAAAATCATAACACATAACATTTTGATACCGGGCACTGCCAACTTATGTCAAGGACAGACAAGCTTATGCTGTCCAACGCCTCAATGGGCTATAAAAAGCAGTGAAAATTGAGCAGTTGACACACTAATCCTGTACATACCCTCTGTGTTACCATCTCGCCCATTTGCTAGGATATAGCTCTGACAGTAAGTCTACCTCTCCCTCCAGGTTTAACACCCCCTGGTGTCCCCCCAACCCTCGACTGAGCAGGGAGTCCACTGCCAGCCGTGTGCTCTCCCTGTGGCTCAGGTCCAACCTGGGTCCGTTGGCTAAATAATCCAAGTAGGAGGAGGACAGGATGTGGAGGTCTTGAACTCATCAGGGAATTACCTGAGCATGCAACTCAAGGCTTGAATGAAATTACAAGCATTCCAGAAGTCATCCACATTTCCCTGACATGCAAGAAAGAACTCCTGGTCGAAACAGACAGTACTGAACAGAAAACAGAAACCCGCCCCTGCGTAAGGCAAGATGTGTCCAAGTACAGGTGCTGAGAAGTGGCAGGTGAGCTAAGAGCAAACGTCAATTTTGGCACAGAAGTTTTCCAGGATACAATCATGGATTTAGAAGTTACTTTACAGCGAAATCCATCTGTAGTTACAGTTACACTCACATATAAACAAAACCGTGAAAAGACAAGTTTGTGTTCAGGACTTAAGTTCACGAGTTTCTGTCTTAAGCACACATTCAGGATGATTTACAGATGGGTGGCTGAGTGACAGGAATGGAGATGGCTGTTATTTCAATTGGCATCACATTTAGGTGATGGGGATCTGTCCATTTTGGTCATACTCATAACTTTACTTGCCTACTGTCTTGTACACAAACAAAAACAGACTATAAGCACCTGAAACACAGAGGAAAGTAGATGTTATGTATGTACCTCTTAAATAGCACAATGAAACACGGGAATTCATTTAAAAACATTTTTATCAAAAACAGTTTATAAATTTGATGTATAAATACACAAGAATAGTTTTAAAACAGAGCATGAATGTAAGACCAAACTGTGTGAGAGGAGTTTTCATGCACACAAGTCTCTAACCAATTATGAAAACCATAAATATACGACTGCACAGTTGGTAGAATGTGATATGATATTGTATGAGTTTGTTTTTTTTCAAGCACGCAAGCGACAGGCTGCAATGATATACAGTGGGCGGCGCCTTTAGAGGGCCATGACATCACATTGTGTCTACAGTGTATTACAGAGTAAATTAGACAGAACTTTTCCATTACAACAATGTTTTCTCAAACCTTGTTTGAAAAATGTTTCACTATGAAGCTATTCACACTTTATTTAGCAGAGTGCATTAGTCTCTTATTTGCTTGGCTACTGGATACTCCATTTATTTTGCATTGCCTGAAGCAGTGGCATGGCACATAGGCAGCGACAGTCAGCAACTAAAAAGGAAAAAAATATTTATGTACTTAAATAATGGCAAAGACACTATGAAAATACACAGCTTTCTTCTTTTCACAGATGCACTGAGCAATCGTTACCTTAAGTGAAACATGTACTGGGTGCCATTGACTTTTGTAGTGATTGCAGCACTGGCCAGCCAGATAATATGTAAGCTGCTTTAAAGTGAAGTAATTAAGTTTTTGGGAAGAATTCAGGTTGAATATGGCAAAAAATAATAACAAATTTTTCCAATAATGTAATTTCATCTGTGGTCAATCTATAAAGAACCAACCAGAATGCATGGTAATGGTTCTGCCTGTTACTTTCTGCTGATGAAACTGTTGACGGTGAGAAAGTTATCAGAGAAACTAAGCAAGCATTCTAAGCTGACTTGTTGTTTTTTTTTACAGCACCCCCAACCTGAACATCCTCGTGTGTTTCATATGAAGCAACACAACCAATACAACAAAGAATTGGCCTGTTTTTGGATCAGGCAGAGGATGTGACAGAAACAAGCTCACAGACACTATGGAGAGTGAGAGGGTTTAGTTGTCACAGGGTGACAAAGGACCATGTGTGAGACTGCGATGAGGCAGAGCTGGCCTCTCTGGCTCGGGCTGCCAGTTTTTGTCTCAATTCTCTGATCTCCTTCAGCAGTTCTCTCTCGCTGCTGTCCAGCTGAGCGCGGCCTCGGTCCAGAGAGACTAAGGCAGACAAAGGAAAAGAACACGGAGGAATGTAAGTGCTATAAAAGCTTGAAGAAAAAAACAAAATGTGTATAAGCATAATGAAAACAAATTTGATCAAGTGGAAAGAAGACTGGCACTTTATAAGGAAGGACTTGAATCTATGAATCCAACAGAGGCTATTCCCATTTTTGAAAACAATACAGTCGCACAAGCACTATACAATCATCAATATTTGAAAATCAATTTGTTTGACGACACAATATCCTGGATTTTACTACTCTTCCCTGCATGATTGATTCTACCATATGGAGCAACATGTGTTACTGTGCCCCAAGCAAGACGAAGACCCTCTCAAAATATTTGACTTAGAGAACTTGGTGCACTCACAGTTGGTGGAGGTGTCTTCTGAAGGCGAAGGGCTGTTCAGACACACCATGTTGTTTCCTGCTTGCTCTGTAGTGGTGGCAGTGGTGGGGTTGACTGCTGGACCAGTATTAATACCAGCAGTGGTGGTTGCTGCATGATCAGCAGTAGTCGCTCTGGGTCTCTGAGGCAGTCCTCTAGCTGGACACGGTGGCCTTAACCTCATCTGTGTCTGACCGTCTAGTGCAAAGCAAACACTGCTGCTTATCATATTAGAATATTAACATCTGATTAACGGGTGGAGTTCAGCACCCTGGTCATAAACTGGAACTGTGTGTATGAGGAGCAAATACCCATATCTGCTGAAGACAAGGGCTGATTCTGCTCCTGTAACTGTGGTCTGGTACTCATGACGTCATCCCACTGCATCACACAGACACAATCAGCATACATTCATTAGAATGATTACACTGGTCCTATGAGTTTTAGCACCATGACAATAGAAAATACAGATTTAACACAAAACACCACTGAAGTGGATTTGTTTTGTCATAAAATTCATGGAAATCTAGTCAAGCCAGTACATTATGTAAACTGAACAAAATCTACTTGTTTTCTTACCTTCCTCTGTGCTACATCCCTCATGCTGTTGGCCAGTCTTTCCTCCTGGGACAGAATTTGCCTGTGAAGTTCTGCTAGTCTCTGTCTGTTCCTCTCCTGCTCAACATCGACCTGCTCCAGGCACTCCGCCACCTCTCTCTGCCAGTCTGAGTCCAAGCCCAGCTGGCATGCCTCTGCCAGGGACTCCTCCAGGGCCTAAGCGTGTGTATGTGTGAATACAGAGAAGGGTAATGAATACAAGAGGACAGGGTCACCATGCAGTGTTTTGTAACTGTGGCTTTAATGATTTCTTGTAGTCAGATAGAACTATTGTGCACATCAAGATCACAGGCTGATAAATGCCAAACTTCTTACACTGACTGAAGACAGTATATTACCTTTTATTTAATGACGTGTTGATTATCACTAACCTGTAGTTTTGTGTCTGTGCTGCGTAGCAGCTCTGTGTGGCTGCTCTCCTCTTTTTCTGCCTTCCTCATCCTCATCTCCACCTCCTCCTCAACCTCATGACCCACACGCTCCTGCTCCTTAAACATGTGCTGTAGGTGACAGAGAAAAAGAAGTCATACATATTACTAGTATGTTGGAGAGAACATTAAAAGGTTTTTATTTGTACATGTACATTGAATATGGCAACAGACGTTTCTATGTGTTCACAGTAACTGACTAAAACCACAACAAAAAGACTTAATCTCAGTCGCACTATTTTCCCCACATTGCAATAATTTCAAACTGACAATTTAATATTTCTTCAGTCTTGCAAATTTAAGTGATTGTAAGTAACTTAATGCTACTGCCATTTTGTACAGAAAGAAGGCATGTTATGTATTGATTATCTCTATGTTGATGATAACCATCACCCTATTGTATAACAAAACACTACCAGACTTTTCACTGGGGAAAGAATTGAGGGACAGAAGCCACAAAACAAGGACTAAGGGAGAAATTAAAGAAAGAAAGACATTGGGATGAAGGAAGGATTGTTGAATATGATGTTTTGGTCACCTGTTCAAGTCGTTTCCTCTGAGCCTCCAGCTCCATCTGTCTGACTTCCAGATCCTGAATTGTTGCGGCAGTTTCTCGCTCACGAAGATCCATCTGTAGCAGAAAAGGAAGTTTATCATGTCTGCATGAAAATAAGATAAGATAAGATAAGATAATCCTTTATTTGTCCCACGACGGGGAAATTTGCAGTGTACAGCAGCAAAGTGGATAGTCAACTACAAAGTATCTACAAAGAGCATCAATACGAACTAGACTAAGTTAAGAAGAGCATCAATACGAACTAGACTAAGTGAAGAACAGTAAAAAAGATAATAAATAAGCACTTTCGGTAAAAAACATTATTAACAATATAAACAAGGCAGAAAATACAAAAAATCATAATCATAATCAAAATCATACATTATTTACATTATCTGTGTCATTAAATAATAATTAAAGAAGAAACAAGAATCAAAGGTTATTTTGCAACATGCTGATAGTTTCACAAATATCAACAAGAAAATAATATTGATAAATTAGAACCACCCTGGGATTACAAACCAAGATCTATGGTGTGACAAAGTTCTGCTTATCCAACCATCTAAAGTGATGCAGCAGCCAGACTTCCTGACAGGGCTGCATGTAAGCAGTACACATGCACGACCTCAAATGGAAAAATGTGTGTCCGCTCTCCATAATTGAGCATTTGCATATCAAATAGTGGGAACCCTAGGGGGGGCTTTTCCCCCCTATGTCTGTCTGTCTATCTCCCCTATGTTTGATTTTGTTTTATTTTAAGTGATGGAATACACCATGAAATTTCTGAGCATCTTCACCCAGGTAGAGAACCACGCCCCTCTTCTACCTATAGCACAAGCAGCCCTCACTAAAAGTGCTTTTCTAAGCATCAGAGAATTAAAAAAAACTTCAGGATATTCAGCTGGTATGATTTCAAGTTATAAAATGTCTCACAGAATAAATAACCAAATTCCCATTTAGCAAATTCTTAATGACATCTTGTCTATGACCACTGGGGAACGCTGTGTCTACCTTTCGACTTATCTCCTGGTCTAGTCTTTGTATCTGTGAGGCTCTCAGGTCTTGCTGGTGTTTGAGGAAGCGTCTTCTGGCTGCATCCTGCAGCTGTAAATCCTTCACCTTCAGCTCTCTCTTCATGGCTGCCAGTCTGCAGAGGACAGAGTAGCAAAGGCAACCAACTCTGCAACTCACTTTTTCATTTACAAAAGTAACTCTGGGGGTATAGGTGTCTTGTGCATGTACTTTGCCCTCTGTTGTGTTAATTTCTCCTCCTCCTGTGCCAGAATGTTTCTGCGTTGCTCCTCTGCTTTCTGCAGCAGCTCCTGTTTTCAATCAATCAATACAAATTAACCCCATTAAATATTAACTAAAATACAAATTTAAAGTCTATACAAGCCATAAAATCCCTGCACGAATTAAATTAATGGAAGAACTACTGCAACTGTGTCAACCTGTTGTGCGTAATAGGCCTCTTCTTCAGCTTGACGACGCACAAAATCTCCACGAAGTGCTGACACTTCTTGTCTGATGAGATGAGACAAATCACACGCATACACACACATACAAATTGTATTGTTTCTCATTACTGAGTTTGACATGTCTTATCAATTTAACTAATCAAATTTGTATTTATGACTTTGTTATTATGATTGACAAAATATCTGTAATCTCACCTCTCACGCAGATACTCCATCTCCTGCAGTCGTATCTTCTCCCTCTCCCTACTCTGGTATTCCACTATGAATTCTGGGTAGTGGTTGAAGATGGGGTACTGGCCCTTTGTCAGCGGTGTAAAGTCAGATAGCATATTCCTGGGATGAATATCTGCTGGTGTGCTGCCCATCAAGCGGTATGCCTCTTTTATCATGGCTTCGATGCCCAGGTTGTTCCGATGGTGAAAAAAATACTAAATGAGCAGGAGAGAGGCAGGAGAGACAAGACACAGTCTCATGGAGGTGGAGA
>OMOW01114461.1:0-11690 GCA_900312555.1 Lamprogrammus exutus | reverse complement strand
CCGTGCCTACATCCAGGCTGAAATACTAGTGAGGCATGTTGATATCCATGCCGAGACTGTATAGTATTCTGACGGGAAGGAAAGGAAGAGTTGTGTGTCGTCAGCATATGAATGGTAAGAGAAGCCACGGGAGCGGATGATTGCGCCGAGTGAGTTTGTGTATATTGAAAAGAGAAGGGGTCCAAGCACTGACCCTTGAGGCACCCCTGTGGACAAGCAGTGCCATTTAGACACTTCCCCCCTCCATGACACTCTGAAAGATCTCCCTGAGAGGTAGGAGTCAAACCAGAAGAGAGCAGATCCTTAGAGGCCAAGCTTGCTGACCTGGCACAGAAATCCATTGTTACTAGTTTCTTTGTAACTCTCCTGATTCTATCACTGTGTTTCTGTTGGGCAACAAACACACAGCAGCGGTGGCAAAGAAAACAACGTGTTATTATCTTTGATTCAAGGTGACTTCTACGACAAAGCAACTGCGATCGTCCACCAAAACCCAGGACCTAATTCCAACTGTAATGACCCACAGTCCCCTGATGCCTTTATCAGACAAGGTACAGTCCATCCTAAGGGTAATTCCATGTCTGAGTGCTCCAACGATGTGACAGTAATCCATTGTCTTTGGTGTTGACTGTTATACCGGTAAATGTGACCCAAACGCTTCCAGTTATTCCCAAAATGCATGCTCACAATGTGACTGTTTACAAACAACGCAACTTTCAGCTGTTTCAAACAACAAATCATGCAAAAGTTTTGTGGGACTCACGCGGGAAACTTAAAGGATTACTTGGAAGACATTTAAACATCAGAAAATTTAGCAACTTGAAAAATTACTCATGGACTCGAACCTTGATTTCCTTTCTTTGTCTGAAACATGGATTTGCATTACCAAATTATGGTATTATAGTAGTGGGAAACATGAATGGAACCACCCTAGCATGTCACAGTTGTTAATGGCATCATGAGTTGTTAATGACATCATGAATGGAACCACCGTAGCACCCCCCATAATGACATCATGAATGATGTCACAGTTGGTAATGGGTAGGGCTGGGGTGAAGGGGGTGAAATATCAGGGGGAAGATGTTACAGGAGGGCTGTTAAGAAAAGGTAGAAACGCTCCAAGGGCAGCGTTCGGCCGGAAAGAGCAGACAGAGAGCTGCAGAGGCGTAGATGACACATAGCACCGATAACACAGAGGGTAGAGTACCCGGCCTGATCGAACTCTCAAGGACGGCACCAGGATGGTGGTGGTGCAAATGATGGACAGGGCGCTAGAGGAAAGCGCCCGAAGGGCCCTAAGAGACTTCTCAATGAATTTGAAAGGAAGTTCAAACAACAGGCCTGGAGTGAGATCTTGTCCATAGACGATCTAAAGGCTGCTTCTAAGTGCTTAATGACCACAATTAATAAGGTTCAAGGTGAATTCAGTAAAAACGTTACACATTCCCGAAAGAGGCAGAACTTGCCCTGGTTAAATAAACAACTGTGCTAATGAAACGGAGGGACCCCACCTTGAAAACCCCACTTAAGTCAGGGTTAGCCCATGATAGGAGGACTTTTAAGCATCTACGTAATAAAGTTGTAAACGAATTGAGAAAAGCAAAAGCAAATTTCTTTAATGATCTCATAAATGATGCTGAAGGGAATAGCAAGCAAACTTGGAAAAACATCAATGGAGTTTTAAAGAAAGACAGTAACAAATGAGGTAAAGGGTTTGAATCACAAGTTCAGGAAATGAGGAGAGGAAGGAAGACATAGACCAAATTTATTCTGTGTTTAATAATTATTTTATAGATTCAGTTCAAGATCTGGCACGAGATTTTGATGTAAGAAGTGAGGTCATTATACCAGCCAATTATAATCTCCCTGTTTTTAACATCTCTGACGTGTCAGAGAACAAATAGGAGTACAAAAGTATCCTCTGTACTACTATCCTGTACTCCTATCACTCATCTTGTAAACTTATCAATAAAACAATGCTATTTTCCAAATGCCTGGAAATCAGCAGCAATAACCACTTTTTTGAAGGCTTGTGACCCAACCAATGTCACCAATTACAGACCTATCAGTATTCTCCCAGTTATTTCTAAAGTAACTGAAAGAGTAATTTGTGACCAATTAATAGCCCATCTAAACCATGGCTATTTCCCACTACATCCTATACTATGTAATGTATATTTTGTATGATGTGGCTTTACATGTGATGTATTGTTTGTAAATTTTGCTAATTGTATTGTTTTTAATCGTCTGTATTGTATTGTCTCTATTGCACTGTATTGTTATTAAATATCTTCCTGTCCGGGACTGCAGATGTAAATTAGCGATATAGCTAACTCTGGCCCAATGGTTTTGTTGTGCATGGCCCCTGTTATATAAACTAGTAAACTAAACTAGACTAATTCATGTGAAAGCACAGTGCTCATTAAGATTGTTACATGCTTACCGCGTATAGTGTTGTGGTTTATACTCTGTTTACTTGTACCGATATTATATTCTGAATATCTACATATTATGTCAAGTTTTAAATTATTATTTTTTGTATCTATTTTAAAAAACTCCAGTGAAACTCCAGTTCATGAGTCTGTGTTAATGATGTGGTAGAGCCAATAAAGTGTTCAAACATTTACACTGTGTCCGTCATCCTTGCTGTGGGTCAGCATTCTATATCCATGCTTCAAGAACAGTGGTTCACCACTATCTATTACAACATAACTTTATACATACAGACCCAAAGCTGTATAACTATGCTTAACTAGGATTTCAGTCAAAACTTGCAAGCCAATCATGGCCATGATAGGACTAGAAGGTAATTCAGACTGTATCCATTAGCCACTGCTGACTACTGTTGCAGCATAAACACCAGCAGCAACCATTAACTGACCTTGTAGCAGAAAGCAAAAATGCCATCCACGTCCCAGTGGTCTTTGCTGGGGCTGAGTGTGTCTGACTTCAGCATGACATCTTGCAGATGACCCATCATGGCTTGTATGAGGGAGGGCAGAGCCTCACCCTGCAGGGTCTTCAGAAAGGTCTGGTGGAGGTTCTCTGTGGTGTAGCCATGGCGAGGGTCGAAACTGTCATGACCAAATGCCTGGTGAGGAGTGGAGACATTTAGGACCATCCTGTATATGCAAGTCTTACAAAATTCTATTTATTTTAGCTACTAAGGTGAAAGATGAATAAATGTGATGCTCAGAAGAAAAGCAACTAATAACCAATCACGCTGATTCACCTTGACAGACGTAGCAAAGTGGAATTTCCTCCAGTCCAGGTGTCTGCCCTGTCTAATGACTGAATGGTATGAGAAGGGGTCACACAGGAAGTGGATGTACTGGCCAGCAATCTTGCAGGTGAAAATATGGCCATACTTCTCCTGGCGGCTCCGTAGGAACTGAAGGGGATTGGCCCCAAACTGCAGAGCACAGCCCAGATAGGGGATGAAGCCATTTTCAACAACAGGCTCACGGGGTTGCCTGTGGAAAAAGGAGATCCGGCAGTTCAAATAGTTTCTAAGACCTCATCACACAAAGTCTGAATGCTCAATATTTTCACATGAGCAATTGCTATAATTTCCCTAAACTTTACTCTAACTAGGCTGTATTTTTAATTATTCCAAGGTGTACCCTTGAAACACTGAAGGAACATTTTATTTCATGTGTTAATATTATGATTTCACACTGGTTTACATATTGAATATCATGAATATAAACATTTTTATTAAATTTTCAATTTAGAATAGAACAGAAGAGCATAGAATAGTTACCTCCACCATGGAGGTTATGTTTTTGGTTGGACATGTTTGTCTGTGTGTTTGTCTGTTGTGGTTGTCAGGAAATCTCAAGAAGTTATCTGCAGAATTCAGTAAATCTTGCAGGGCAGGTTGGCCATGATCCAGGGAAGTACCCATCACATTTTTGTACCAGTCGGACTGATGGTAGCACTGAAATGACCACTTTTACGTTTTGGCCTATACTTTTTAACCATAAATTATTGAATCAGAATTCTTTTCCACTGGATTCTGTGGGTCTATATGCAGCCATACATGTAGGTCATGGCCATTTGCGCATAATAGATTTTCACCCATGTAGATTTTTTTCCAAAGCAGTTTTTCAATTGTCACAAAATTTTACATATAGAATTGTCCCGATCAACCCAGACTAAAGCTTCATCTTTTTTTGACATTCTTCTTTTTTCTCTTTCTTTCTTGTTTTGTAAAGTGGTTGCCAAAGTTTAGAGGCTCATTCTTCAAAAAGTGCTGTATGTCATGAATGAATGAGTCTATTAATGAGCACGCTCTACTCGTGCAAAAAATGAAATGACGTTAAACAACTGCTCTTAAATTTTGTCAATAACTTTGGAACCGGACATGGTAGAATCAAAAGTTTGTTGGTTTGTTGTCGCGGGGAATGCGGGGTGATCATATCAATCAGTCAATAACCTGATAAATGTCATCATTGAGAGACAGAGTCAAAATTAGAGAACTACTCGGCCCTGGCGAAACTGTGTGCTCTCTGAGTGCCTTCTAGTTATATATGTTTTTTGTCAGGGACCATGTACATTAAACTTTCCATCCGCAATCCCTGGGCAGGTAAATAGAGACCATACAACAAAGTAAACTACAGAAAATACAAATACAATAAAAGCATAGTGATAGTAAACTAAAACTACACACTCTGTTATGTTGTAACTATCTTTCTTTGTGCATATATGAAAGGGTTACTATCTCCTCCTGCCTCTACCGCTACATCAAATTATGGAAAGAATTCTTGATTGAAATCTGATTAAGAAGTGACACATGGTCAGCTGTATTCTAGACACATGGTTAATGAGTTTCAGCTGAGCACTGACAGCACAGATAACAAACAGCATACCAAACTAATAACATCATCCATACAAAAGCTGCTGTTTTGGCACACTGCATAAATTATAGGACAAGCCTACACAAGTATCTTGATGAATAACAGCCCTCATCAGAGCTGTGAATCGTGTGTGTGTGTGTGTTGTTACATGAAGTATAACAGTGTTTCTGTGTTAAGGCAGCCAACAGCAGCAGCAGTGTTACCTGTGTCGTATTCCCACAGCGAGCCACAGAAGACAGCAGAATCCCACCACCACTGCCCAGATCAGTGCGATACTTAAGATCATGATGACGCTGGAGTGGAGATAGCAAACCAGCGACTGATGCTTTCCAATGGGCAAGGCACGGCACGATTTGTGTACACGATGCTGCCTCAGATACAGGTTGCCACAGCTGTCTCTGTTAAAGCTGCTTTACAGGTTCCTTTTAGTCAGGAATCAATGAAAAATGTGCGTGTGTGTCAGCAGATACTATTAGCTTAAGTCTGTGGCGGGGTTTTAAACCTTAGTGCATTAGGGTGGGTCCTAAGGGCAGATACAATGATGTCATCTGTGGAGGAGTGACACACACACACACACACACACACACACACTTTGAAAACAATTGAACACCGTTTGTACAAAATTGAAATTTTCTGAAATGATTTGCTTTCAAATAAAGACATCCTAATGTTGTTTTTCTCTTAATTTGTTCTGACTCACATTCCACACTGTTCTCATACTTTCTGGAGTCCACATTTTTACTGCTTTTTCTTTGTTGGGAAGGTCCTGCTCACAGATCACCAACAGCAGCTCATCATGTAAACGTATTTATGAAGAGAGGGAACAACAGATGGAATAGCAAAGAGACAAAAATCAACAAAAAGATCACTCATTAGAGCCCATACCTCCGTTAAAGCCAAACAAGCCTGGACAACATTTGCCTTGTCACTTTACTTATTTATAAACTTTATACTGATTGACTTTAGTGGTGAAATTTGTCCTCTGCATAGAAAGTATCAGAGTCAGAAAAAAAAAGAACCAACAGCACCAAGTCTGTCAGGGGTTATTTTATTATTCTAATTTATTTCATTCAAACTAGCTTTTTAAAAATGTTTTAAAAATGTAAATTACATTACATTACTTTACGTCATTTAGCAGACGCTTTTATTCAAAGCGACTTACAATATCACATTTTGTCAACAGTAGAGAAATCAACTATGCAATACAATCTATGACAGCTAAGACTTTCTGAAGGAATAGAGTAGCAGTTGCATAAAGTATATAGAGAAGGATCTAAATAAATCTAAGATACAGATAGATATAGATCTAGATAAATCTTTTTCTTTTTTTAAATTCCTGGATCACTGGATTTGGAACAGCACCAAAACGGTCACAAAATGTGGCTCTTTTGAGACCAAACACAGCCTGTAACAAAATTCAGTGTGTGTCTGTGCATGTGTGTGTGTGAGCAGGTGCAACAGCCTTGACCATAGTCCATGGACAATGCTACCTGGAGAGCTGTACTGTGATAGTGTGTCTGTGTTGGGAAATAACTACAGTCAAGGTCACAGCTATGCTTCTTTGTGTGTGCATGCCTGTGTGTACATACAGTATGTGTGCCAGGGTATACGTGTGTGTGTGTGTGCCTCCGTACACGTACTTGTGTTTGTGAGGGTGTGTGAGTGCATGTGCATGTGTTTGTGTGTGTATGTGTGTGTGTGACCTGGTCAGAGTTGTTGTGGAACTGACGGATATGTTGTAGAAAAACAACATATCAGCAGTGATGAAACCTACAGATACACACAGCATGTAAGGAAGTAACTGTAAATACAGTCAATTTACAGTTAACATCCAGTCACTACTTAAATAGTTTAAAAAAAACTTTTAATGTTACATGCATCAATATGTTGCAGCAACATGGTAATACATCACTATTTCAACCATGTAATTTTACTTTTGATAGTTGTGTAAATGTTACTAGTGCTTACTTAAGTAAAATGGTAAATGCAGTATTTTAGCAGGATGGTGTGTTTGATGGCTGTGGGAGACAAAGGGACAGATTTACTAAGCATGACGTAAATGACCGTCTAGGATGCAAATTTCTGCACCGCCGAATTCTTTCAATTTAGCGGAGTATTTACTAAAACTGTTTATGTAAATGAGCACAGCCGCAAAAAGTTCTTTTGAATGCACTGCTGCTATTATTACGCTTCTTGCGTCTGTTATCCTTGTGTCTGCTCTCTTCATGAACGTGTTCGGGTCACATAACATTTAAATGTTAAATCAATTTCATTAGAATCTCTCTGTCTCTCTCTCAATCGAGCGATCATTTTCTTTTACATCAGTGTACCTCACAATACCATCTATAATTGTGTGTTTTAGATATATATCTTTCGATAAGTTAAGTAAAGTCCTCATTTCAAGTTTACTTTTTTATTTGATTTCTGCCATGTTGACTGATGCCAAAGAAATGTGGACTCCGACTTCAAGTGCTGTTCTATCATGCTTTTTCAGGTAGATGAGAGTCATAAGTAATTGTAAGGGATGACTTTTTTTCTGATTGACGCCCCCAAAACTGTTCAAAAGACTATTTATATACTCTAGCACTCTACATACATTCTAGCATGGGGCCTACCTATCGGCACATTTCTTGTGGCTTTTGCTACATGACTACATGTGGCTAATTTTTGCACAAAGCATCCATCCTAGATCCGTTTCCAGCAGCAGAGTTGCCATGGCTCAGCAATATCTGGAGAAAACATGGATCTACTTGGGGTTGTAACTTCTCTATCTAGTACCTATGTGGCAAAAAAATCTCCAATCTCCAATCTCACAAAAGATCCAGAAATGGTTTCCCTCTTATTGGAGTAATATCTAAAAAAAAAGTTTATATATTTGATCTATTCAAGCCCTTTCCATTTTTTCAAACTTGCCCAGTAGGCTTAGCCACAAGAGAATACTCATGAAAGAAAAGAATAATTTTTTACCTATCTGTGCCAAGCTCTGGCCTTTTTGCAAGCATCAACAGCTTAATTCCTCTGGTCCCGTTCTCCCTCCATAACACTACTGCTTACCACACTAAAAAACTTGCAAAACTTGCAGAGCAGGGTGCATGGCTTGTTAAAGCAGACAAAACTGATGTCTTCAAAATCATCCCAATCTATCCTTCTCAGTGGCATCTCTTGTCGTGAAGTGGATCCAAGGAATCCAAATTCTATTTTGCAGTTCATCTGACATTTGGCTGTAGGAGTCGCCATGCATATTTAATGAAGTATCAGAAGTGCTTTGCTGGAATTTGTTTAGTAATGTGAGTTATCTGTCCTTCTTCTTCTAGATGACTTCCTTGTCATAGCATGATGGTTCTGGTTCCGCTTTGTCCAAATCGAAACATTGTTTCCATTCACTCGGTGTTCCATTGTCATATCCAAAAACAATTGGTACAGACACGTGCCTCCTCTCTAGGCATTACACTTGACACTATTGTCAGGAAGACGTCCCTCATGGTCGAAAAATTGCAGTGTATCCGAAAAATAAAACAGTCCTCCACTTCAGCTGAAAAAACTGATGAAACGGCAGCTACTCTCTCATTTAAACTTTGCGATGTGCAGCATTCCACATGGCCATTCTTTATTATCCAGACTGCTAGACATGGGGTCGTCAGTGCTTGATTTGCATGACCACATTTGTCTAGATAATGAGTTCAATTGCGATTTGGATTTCTGGTCTTATTTATCAGATCACTGGAATTTTGTGACAATATAATGCATTCCTCGGCCTCAATAAAATTCTTTACGGATGCCACACCAGCCATGGGGTTTGGGAGGACTATCAAGGCCAATGGTTTGCAAGCCATTTTCAATGTTTGGTGGCTCATCAGTGCCCTGTGAAATTGCAGTCGCATGTCATGCCTGGGGGCAGTTTTGGAAAAGTAAAAGAAATGCAGTCTTATGTGACAATGAAGCAGTTGTGGGCATCTTACACAAATGATGCTCCTCCTCAAAAGATACCATGCCTTACATTGGAATCATTACATGGTAACCCTAACCCATGTGCCAGGTTCATTAAAACATTTTTTAATTTTCAGGTTTTCTGGAGACTCTGTCCAGATGCCAACCTTGAGTCCATAACAGTTACCCCAAACTCTAGTCCTCTCCTGTATCAAAGCCCCATGCTCAGGTTGATCAGCTAGGGTGTAAATGAGAAAAGGGCTAGCTGCCTCCAACCTTTTATCTTCTGCTGTATTATTTTATTTCTCCTCTGTAAATTTCTCCCATCTGCGGTTCCTATTGCACACTTGGCCATTCGAGGAGAGGAAATCGCTCTTTGAATTGCCTCACCCAAGGTTTCTTCCTTTTTCCTTACACATTGAGGTTTTGGGGAGTTTTTCCTTGTCTTCCAAGAGAGCTTTGGGATAGTTCGGGAACCATCTGTTGTGGGCCTGTAAAGCCCTTTGAGACATTGTATGTGATATTGGGCTATACAAATAAACTTGACTTGATCCTTAAATCCTATGATTTTGCTATGTTTTGTGTTTCAGTTAGCATGCCACTCGAATTTGTCACTATTAATACTGCTTGTGTTTTTATTTGTAATTGCAGTGGATCTCAGTATACTCATGGCTTGGTTGCAGAGATTCAATTTAATATTGGATGTTATATTATCCTTCAAATCCCAGTCTATTTTCTAATCCTGCAGTAAAATTACTGCTAAAATTATTTTCTGAAGTTTCTCCTCCCATTCCTGACACCCTGTTATTCTTTGCATTTTGCAAAAATTGTTGAATATATATCCCACTGTAGCACTGTAGTGTAGATCACAGCAATGCTACTGGAAGCATTGCTGTGATCAAATGAAAATCAAATATGATTTTCTGGCAATGTAAGGTAGAACGATAAAATCAAATCATATAACTGGTCTTTCTAACATGTTACTGGCAAAGACCAATAGAAGACTAGTGCCATGCCAGCTATGAATACTTACAATTAACCTTTAGCACACAAATAAGCAAGCCAGTAATGTGCATAAAAGAGACATCACAGTTCTCATTGTTGTTTATGGCTGTTTTTTTGTGCTTTTGTGCAGAGTTTAGTCCCACCAATTTTCATGCCATGCCTGTACAACCTGTAAATGGCATGATGGAGGGATGAGGTACAACTGGTGGTCTATTTTTTTAAGCATTTGTACCAGAAATGCATAGTGTACTTTGCCACACACAAAGCGCACTTGGCACCAGTGCCTGGTGCGTAATGTCACTTAACTCCCAAATCCACTTTACTGGATCACCAGGGAAAACAAACCCCAATCACATTTTGTTTAATTGGTATCTGTACAGTGACCTTTGGCTCTGTAATGTAATCCATTGCTGTTCAGACAGTGGTGAGACTCGACGCCTGTGATGTCACTCAGTATTTATATCATTTTGTACATGAGCCGCCACTGGTCCCACACAATAATACTAAACTAAAATAACTGAATCCCGAATCCAAAATAGAGTTTGGTACAAAGCCCCACACTTTGTGTCTGAGGTCGCCAGCATGGCCGTAGCCAGCTATGAGGTCACCAAGGTCCGGACCTCGGTAATTATTTCAGGGTATCGGCTATATAACTGTATAAATAGTCAGGGGTTGAAAAACGTCTCCTTTGAGTGTCTGCCTGGAAGTGTCATATCCCGCCCTGCTCTTTAAGTTGTTTTCCATGATATCAGTCATTTCACTCACTATTTCGTGTTTTATTTTGTATAGTCACGACAGATTGACAGAACGATCTGACCAGTATGGACTCAGCGGACCACTTTTTTTTCTTTAATACAAGCCCGGAAATGGCCACATGGCCAAAGGACTTAATGTCCCTTAAGACTTTTCGGGAGGAGGAGCAAGACTTCTTGGACTTTGTGTTTCCTCTTTTTAAGAGACATCCAGATGCTGCAAGGGAAATTGCCTATCACAGGTGGCTGCTTCCCTTGGGCTACCCACGGCCACCAAGCTTGCTCTCTATTGCCGATTCTGCTAAGACTGGTTTAATCCCTGTGACAGCTGCTTTTCATGCATTAGCTCCGGTAGCCCCACAGCCGGTTTTCACTTCGGTAGCCCCACAGCCGGTCTTCGCTCCGGTAGCCCCACAGCCGATCTCCGCTCCAGTAGCCCCACAGCCGGCCTTAGCTCCAGTGGCCCCACAGCCGGCCTTAGCTCCAGCAGTCACTCTCCTGTCACCTCCAGTCCTGCGGCTCAGTTCCCTTTATCTGCGGCCATGCGGCTCCAGTGGCGTTGACTCTGCTGCCCCAGCAGCTCCACAGCCGGCCTCTGTTCCAGTAGTCCCCCAGCCGGCCTTGGGTCCAGCAGTCACTCTCCCTTCACTTCCAGTCCTACGGCTCGGTTCCCTTTGTCTGTGGCCATACGGCTCCAGTGGCCTCAACTCTGCTGCTCCAAAGGCTACATAGCCGACTTCAGCAACTGCTTCTGCTTCTGTTCCTGCCCCTACCCCGGCAGTTGTCCCGTCGACTGCTTCTGTTCCTGCTCCGGCAGTCGTCCTGTCGACTGCTTCTGTTCCTAATCCTGCTCTTGCAGTCGCTTCGTCGCCTGCTCCTGCCATGGTCCCGGCAGCAGTCGCCTGCTTCTGCCATGGTCCCGGCAGCAGTCGTCTCGTCGCCTGCTCCTGCCTTGGTCCCGGCAGCAGTCGTCTCGTCGCCTGCTCCTCCCATGGTCCCGGCAGCAGTCGCCTCGTCGCCCGAACCTCCTTCCCTGTGCGGCTCCCGGGGTTTGGGCCATTCGCCCGAACCTCCTTCCCTGTGTGGCTCCCGGTGGTTGGGCCACCCACTCAAACCGCTTCCGCTGCTCTGCCCCTGGAGCTTGGGC
>OMOW01114454.1:0-10008 GCA_900312555.1 Lamprogrammus exutus | reverse complement strand
TACACGACGCTCTTCCGATCTCTCGGCATTCCTGTGATGCGTAAAAGCGTAATCAGTACGTAGGGATATCGCTTTTCCTCGCCTAAACTGACTTGACTTACATGTTTTCATCCAATAGAAAACATTCCAAGCTTTAAAACCATGTATCACATGATCCAATCCACGTTCGTTTTGTTTCACAAGGGCCGTGCGCAAATTGTAGTTTGCAGCTCCCATCGCCAAGGTGTTGTAATTGTGAAGACGTTTTACGGCTCTTGCGCACTGACTAAACGTCGTATTTTCATGGTGTGTCTTGGATTTTTAATATAAACAACATTTTTCAATGTTGAGGGGGCATTGGAAGTAAGTTTTCAGGGAGGTGAAGGGAATGACAGCGACTCTGATTTTGAAAGTATTGATTCCCAAGAGGAGGATGCGTTTGCTGACGGAAAAGACCCACTCCTCGACACGTAAGCTGCTATTTTCTGATCCATATGAGCTACATTTTTGTATTTTATCATCCGAAAATAAGTAATAAGCTGTAATATGGTGTTTTGGTAAAATCAGTAATATGTATAGTATGTAGTATTCTTAGTACAGTCAGTCATAGTAATAACATGTATATTGTAGTAATATATAGTATTCTAAGTACAGTCATAGTTATAACATGTATATTGTATACATTTATGTATAAGTACAATATGTATAAGTAGACCAAATGTAAGAGCCAGAGATGAACTGGGTGATTGGTATTTCATTAAGTCTAAGATGTTACAATTTAGTAATGTATAAATGTGACATCATAGTTGTAACTTCATTAGTTTGGATGACATCACTATTGTAACTTTGTTTATTGGATGAAATCACTTTGTTAGTTTGATGAAATCATTATTGTTTATTTAATATGTATATGCAGTAATACAATTATGCAGGGCTGGGAAACTCAGCATGTAAAAAAGGTTTATTTTGGCCTAACATTAATTTTATCATTTTAATTGTAGTTGAATTTATTTTAGTTTTATGTTTCTTTTTGTTTAGACTGTTTGACAGACAAAGATATTGGATTATTGAAATTGGATTTCTCATTACTTTTTCAGATTTTCCTAAGGCTGCTGCTGCTCGAGGCCACAAAGCTGCTCCAGCTAAACGGAAAAGGGAAGTACAGACACATCTGAGCCCAGGTGGATGAACAGGGAGGATACGGATGAGCTGCCTCGTCAGTTCCCATTCTGTCCACGGAGGACCTCTGGACCACAGCTGGATACTCAGAAGGACTACAGTACCAAGGAACTCTTCCAGCTGTCAAGGAATGTGTTGAACACTTTGTGTGCCAACACAAATAAATACATTGGAAGGAAGAGAATAGTGGGGCTGAAGACAGCATTAATCTAGGTAAATCTAAATAATGCTGAAATTCATCTCTGGTCATTTACTTGGGACTGGTGAAGCCATCAGCAATGAGAGACATGTGGAGAAAGGATCATCTGCACTGCCACCTGTTTCCTGCCAGTGTCATGCCTGGTTGGAAATTTGAGGCCATCATGTCCTTTCTCCACATGAGTGTCCCAGAGGAGGACAGCACTAATGACCAGCTGCCTCTTCAGGGCCAGATCTTGGAGGTATCTAAGGCCTACTACCACCTGCTCCAATACATTGCAATAAATGAGCACAGGGTAGCCTTAAAAGGTCATCACAGCATGAAGCAATACATGAAGGACAAACCCACAAGATGGGGCTTCAGATTGTCTGAGCAGGCTGACAGCAGAAAGGGCCACACATGTAACTTTATTTTTTACCAGGGAGAAGCTCTAACTCTGAGTGGAAGCAGTTTTGAGTTTTGACTCAGTGGTAAACCTAATCCACGTGCCACTGCTGGGGACGGGCTACCACATCTGTGTGGATAATGTTTACACAAGCGCAATTTTATTTCGGCACTTATACTCCATGAACTATGCAGCTTGTGGTACTGTATGGGAGACAAGGATTTGCTACCCCGTGACAAAGCTCAACAGTCTCCCAGAAAATGCAGGAAGGGGTGACATGAGATTGATTAGGGATGATAGACTGCTGTTAGGTGGAAGGACACTTGGGACATCAGCAAGTGCTCCACCATCCACAAGGCCCAAGTGGACAAACGGTGCAGCAGCGGGTTTGGCACAGAGACAGACGCTGGTGCAGGCTGCTTGCTGTTCCTGTACCTGATGCTGTACTGGACCACAACCGCCACATGGGGGGAGTGGACCTCTGGGACGCCCTGATAAAGTACTACGCTGTGATCCAGAAGACCAATACGGTGGTACAAAAACGTTTTCCTCCACTTTCTGGATATAGCCATCATCAATAGTTTTATCATCCAGAGAGAACTTGCAGAGGCAAGAAATAAAACATCTCTGACACAAAAGAGCTCCAGGGAACAGCTGTGTTTGGAGCTGGCTGGCTGTGGAGGGAACACTGACAGTGATGCAGATCCCTGGTTGTTCCCAGACACCACCCGAACCCGGCCCACAAACCCTGGAAGTGATGCCATCCTGTGCCTGTGGTTGATGTCACCACATCAGATCTGTCACAAAGGGCAACAAAGGGCAGAAAATACTGTGCTGACTGCCTTAACCTGAAAAGGCAAAACAAAACAATTTACAAATGCAGGTCTTGTGATGTGCCTCTGCATAATCCCTAATCGGCTCTGTTTCACAGAGTGGTGTGACCTGAAACAGACAGACTGAAGTAGACTGTTACAAACAGAAGATTGTAAATAATGTAAATAAGTATAAGTATTTTAAAATTTTCCCAAATGAACATTTCTATTGTGTGTATTGTTGTTTGGTTTCTTTTTGGATAGGTTTTTGGTCACGTGAAGTAAACAATTTTTTTATAAAATATATTTTTCCTCATTTTTTGTATGTGAGTTCTTCCCAACATGCTTATAATTGAGTCCCATAGGTTATCTGTTAAAAAAGTTGATTATTTGTTCAAATATTAAAATGCACATTTTAGGCATTTTGTAGAGGTTTGGTACACCTAATGTTGCCTAGGGATTCTGTGTAGTAAATGCCTTATAAAACCTCTTTACTTTTAACTGTCAAGCTCAATTTTGGCTCAGTGTTGGTTTCTGTGATGTGTACATGGAGAGTTACAAGCATAAAAACAAGCATATAACATAGTCGAAAATGGCCAATTGCTGCACTAACAAAAATAATAAACAAAATTTGAAATTTGATGGTCCGGATCTGCCTCAAAATTTACCATAATGTTCCGTGGGCCACAATACACCTCGCTACAAATTTTCATAAAACTCCACATACATACACAGATACACAAACACGTGTGCACACCAAACCTCCTAGGCGGAGGTTAAAATGCATTCACTGTTTGACATCATAATCACTGAAAACTGCAGATCTATTTTTGAAGCATGCTGTATTTAGTCTTTTTACAAAGTGTTTTTTCTTTCGTGTACCTGGGAGTGTTTAAAGCCTGCCACCAGTATGAGTTCCTCCCCAAAATCAGCTGTGATGGGGTCCAGCTCCACTGTGATCAGTCTGCCAGCGGGAGGGAGCAGACGCAGGACACGGACAGAGCTGTAGCCACAGTGCGTCCCCAGCTCCAGGACCTGGGACGGACGGACACGCCTTAACACCTCATCCAACGCCTCACCTGGGGCAAAGACAGGAACGAGGAGAATCATCAGGATTGTCACAATGGCGCTTGTTCAATTCTAGCTGAGGGCATTTACCATTAGTCAATCCTCTACTCTCTCCCTGCAATTTCTGTCCCTTAATGAAAAAAATTAAAGATACTCTGTCCTTAAAGAGACTACATTTGCACTGTAAATAGTCATTTAGATGTACACTGACCTATTTGTGGGCCAATGCAGAGAGAAGGGTGCGTTTCAGCGTAAAGGTCAAAGGTCTCCAAGACACTTTCAGCATTGCCATGGGTGCACTGGGAGAAGACAAAGTTGTGGTTGCTCTTTATACAAACTCTCCATCGCACCAGTCTCAGCGCCCAGGCCACTGCTTGATGACACAGCATTGAAAGTTTGATGCGGTAACGGGCGGATACCATGACGACGGCAGGAATAAGTGGGATGGACGCGACCAGCAGCCACATTTGAAGAGTTCTGGGGAAGACATTAACAAGCCTTAAAACCTGTGGGTGACAGGAAGGAGCTGAGTGGAATTGTTTGTGGCACTCAAAAACACAGGCCTTTGCCACCCTCTGCAGACAAAATATGATCGCTTGTTTTTGATGCCAGTCCGTATAAATGTCCAATTTCTAAATTAAAACAACTTTTAAAGCACCGGTGGAAAAACCAGGTGCAATGGTGGGAACAAACACTGTAGGTTCTTCCAATTAAATTCTACACCAAGTGAATTAATCTGTTGTGGTGTCAAGTTGGAACAAATTCAATCACCCACAACAGACTGAAGTCCCCTGATTTAAAGGAATATATTACATGTTATCCAAAGTGAAGTTTTAGCATTTTGAAAATCAGCTTTCAATATTTGATCTATTCATGTATCACACAGATGTATGTTGTTATGTTGGGTAATTATGATTTTGATCATGGCAGAACAGGTGTGATTGCATTTCCGTGGATGTGTTAAACCTATTTGTGGTTAATCATTAGTTTGTGAGTTGAGCGCATGTTGTTGTAGATGTGCCCTCCATTCATGGCAATAAACCACTGTAACCACGATTTGTGATGATAATCTTATGCGTGCTCAAAAATCAACAAAGGTGTGGCGGTCTTTCTGTCAAAGCTTTAGGTTTACATATGATTAATCTTGAACTTGCAAAAGGAATGGCTCTAGTGTGGGTGGCTCACTCTTATGTATTTAGATGCACTGTATCTATGTTGACACAATGTTATTGTCAGGAAGACTGTATGAATGAATGCATGGAATTTTAGTCTGAAAGTTTAACACAGATGAAAGGATTTCCCTGCTAAATTATTCAAACAAAGAAAGTGAAGCGATTTCTTTAGACAGGAGCAAGAACAATACTTACTTGCCAAACTGACCTGTTGTTGTGTGAGTCCTGTCAAAACACAGATGGGATCCTCACTCCAGAAAGACAAGAAGCTCATAAAATACAACAGGTCTACTGAAGAACAAACACTGATTCTTTGAAAGTTGTAGGTATTGTAGTTAATCATGTAGCGTTTTTGTTCTCCGGGTAACTAATCAGCCGACACCACCGTGACCGATGAGAAATTAGACACCTGAGTGAAAGAAGAGAGGACTGGTTAGAGAGTGAAATGTCCACACATCCAGCAAACCTTGTGTTCCTGTTTGGAAAGCTCCTCCTCCCGCACTTCACAAATTGCTGGATTCTCCCACAAGAGGTCAGCAAAGACAGAATCATATCACTTTGTGGGCTTTAGGACATTATTTTAGTGTGTCAGCAGGTCCTGGAACGCCTGAAAGTGCATCTATTGCCATCACCAAACCTCAGGCATTGTTAAGGCATTGAAAAGTGACTTTAATGTTTTTAAATAGGGTTAAGGTTTAATTTCCAGACGTTGAAACTTGGTCTCAGATGCTAAATTATTCATTGTAAGCGTATGGTACATGCACACCTAAATTAAAGCTCCTTTGTAGAATAATCTTTATATGTGACATTTAGACAAGCCTGGTCTTTGGCCATAGATCCATGTGAAGGAAATGAGAGGTAGAATAAAATAATCTTTGTCCAAAGATAAATAAAATATGAAAGTAATGTCCATAAATAGTTGACATATATTATTCAATGATGTTTGACACCATTGTCGAATCAGTACATCACAAAGGAATTGATATCTGAGACTGATTGACTTTATTCACATGTATGAGAAACAGGAAGAATGCATACTGAAGTGCATGAGACGTTGGATTGGAGAGTAGACTTTCAGAGGGATTGATCACAACAAAATGTGTGTTAAGGCCATCTTTAAAAATACTCTGACCATTTCTCTGAGCGCACAGTCATTGTTCTTATTTTAGACACAGTGTTGCCATCTGGAGGATCCCAGTGAACATTAATACATGTTGAAACTAATTTGCCTTGGGTTTTGAGGTCCTTCCAACAAAAATGGCAATGACACAAAAATGTCTCAAAGTAGGTTTGGATGGATTGTATGACCTTTTTTGTTTGTTTGTTTGTTTTTTTCCAGAATTGCAAAGATGAATATCAAAGATATGACCGTATTGTTTTATTTACCTCTGCTCTAAATCAGTAAACTCTCTGATTTGCCCCACATAGTGAAAGTGGGTGTGAGATCCCCTGTGTGTTTCTGCCCTCATTGGCTGGGAGCTGATCAGTGCTGTTCTGTGTATTTTTGGCCATTGGTGCGTTTCACACTGCGGTGTGTGAGCCCTCAGCTGCGTCAAGTTAACCAGGACCAACTAGATTACTATAGGAAGCAAAGGGATGCTGCTTTAGGAATAAGAGCATAAACATATCCTGGTGCATTTTTGACTGGGACATTGTAGTACAGAGCCATTTCAGAACAGTAGAGCTAATGAGATAACTGACACTTGATTAGCAAAGAGGAAAAGGGGCTTGGATACAATACAATACAGGAAGGTGTTGGATGTTAATTTATTTAATCATTCCTATATTCATTTACATATTTGGCATAAGACTTGCATAAATATGAGTTATGGCATACATTTGAACTTGGAAGGACAGCAAGGTTAACTATCCATCATGTTTATTTATTTATTTGTTAAAGGTATAAATTGAACACATGCTACCTTTTGTCACCTTGATGATTTAGCAAGTAGAAGATTTCTTAGTTTTCAACTTTGACTTTTTCATTACCCTACAGTAACTGGCCTGCTTTATTTTCAAGTAAAAGAAAATGCTCTGATGAATCAATTGCGCCTCAAATGTCACATTTATTCTGATCTTAGAAGTACAAGTACACCTACTCAAGTATTAAGTTAAGTATAAGTTCAGTTTTGAGATACTGTTTTTGCTTTTCTGCCACCACTTTCAGCAAGACATTTTGTACTTTAAATAAAGAAAATTCAACTCTACTACATTTATCTGACAGCTGTAGTTACTAGTTACTTTGCAGATTAAGATTATACATTCCATGTATTACTCAAAAAGTTACAGCTACAAGGTTACAATTTACAACCTTTGAAGTGAAGAAAGAGAAACCGCACTCTCTGTCTCTAGATGCAAGAAGTGATTTATTAAACTGACGGTTTTCACCAGGATGATTTTCACTAGAAAATCATGATGACATCAGAGGATCTAATTAGTGGTCTAAATAGATCCTCTGATGTCATCTAATTAGATCCTCTGATGTCATGATGATTTTTTTAGTGAAAATCATCCTGGTGAAAAACGTCGGTTTAATAAATCATGTATTGCATCTAGAGACAGAGTGCGATTTCTCTTTCTTCACTTCAATATTTGTGCCGCTACCATCACCTTGCCAGAACCCCAACGTGTGAGTTTTCTTTTCTTTACTTTCAATTTACAACCTGTCTCTAAGGGGAAAAACGCGTATTTCCAATTTCGGACAGCAGGGTACATCATATGTACAGTTTTATGATTGAAATAAATAAATAAATCGTTTTATCATTGATACATGATAACATATCAGTAATTTAACACTCACAGACAGGGACCATTCTCCACTGTTATCATTCCAATTCACTGGTCGTCGTCTATTTCTACTTAATATGAATGAATATGAATGCAGACGTTTCATCTGTAATGTAGTATTTATCATTAAGCTGGAACAATTTAAATGTTGTTCTTATCCCACCACTGGTGATAGGTGAGTGGCAGACTGTTACCACTCGGGACATTCGCCACTACGGCTTTTATTTTGAAATACTCAACCAGAAGCGACCAGCGTTACAGTGGTGAGCATGACGCAGGTTGTCTGCATTCAGCCTTACACCGGGAGCGACACTGTGGAGTAGCAACTGGTCTGCTTATCTCTCCGGTGCCGCTGCGACACTGAAACCGAGTGAGGAGAGGGGAGTGACTGGCGTAGTTTACGACTTATTTTGGGTGGAATAACGCGGCGCAGAGCTGTTTTGTACGCATTTCGCAGGGGCTTTGATACTTGGGAGAGCAGCGCGTCCTCGCTAAATGGCAAGTCCGGTTGCAGACATAGGACAGTCTCATCAGCATCACCCTGTGCGCGAGGCGGCCGCAGACTCTGCGTTCCTGGAGGCGCAGAAATGGATAGAGGTGAGTCACTCAGCCCCACAACAACACACACTCTCTGTTTCAACAGCTTTACACGGTCTTCCCCCTTTTTTGAGGGGGAATTACAGCTGCTTGTTGTTTGTATATCTGCAGCCTGAGCTGCGTGTAAGACTTGTTTGATTTTATTGCTTAGTCACCTGTTGAGAGGTGACCCAAATTGCATCATTTACATGAAGTTAGTGTAATAATTCTGTACATGGAGTTCATATTCATACGTGGTGCTCAGTGGTTAATCTATAAATATTAAGCACGTTTCATCTTCTGTGATGTAACTATACAGTCCTACAGAGAATTTTGTCAAAGTCTCGGAGCAACACATTCATCAGTTACAGCTACGTTAATATGCACACATTTCCTTTGTAACCTCTTATATGATCATTATGCTGCAGGATATTCATATGATATGGTGGTCTACCGTGATAAATGTTGTAGTTGTTGCTCAGGGTCATTGTACAGTAGCCATGACTGCTGTGGGGCCTGTTGCGTGTATGGCTGAAAACAATGAATGCATCATGTGGAATGGATTTCTGCCTCATTGCTGAGCTTGGTGAACAATAATCACACAAGCAAGGTTTTGTTTGGGGAGAATTTCAATCACGGCACTCGTTGGCTCCCTGTTGTATTTGACCCTGTCAGCCTGCAGTGAGCCGTCCTCCTCTCAGCCTTTAAAACAGTGATGGACTCGCTGCTTATCAGTTGAGTGGTGGAACGCAATCACAGCTTTACAGGGTCACCCAGTTTACATAAAGGCTTTAAAATCTGAATGCATTGTTGAAATGCATCTGGGATGAAGCTTGGAACTTTTGGTCCACTCTTCCACAGGAGAGGACTCTGCCCCCCCTTACTCATCATTCTCCTCTCCACATACCGCCCTCGAGCCATTTATGTCAAAAAATCTGTCAAACCATCCACAACTTTACTAATTAACTGAATTAATTGGACATGAGGCTTTTGGGCACTCCGCTAATAACCTTCATTAGTTATTATAGCTCATTGTTTTTTAAATTTAGAGAGTGGTTTTATTCTACTTTGCACAGAAAAATCACCCAGAAAACTTTTTTCCTGAGTTTGTTTTCTCTTGAACACTACGGTTAATGTATTTTGTTGTTAATGATTGTAGTTTGCATTTTTCGGCCAAACCCTATTTAAACAACACAACAACACTGTCTTGTCGCTTGTGAACCATTTTGCATGATGTGATGTGACTCATGCATGGTAAATGGTATAATCAATGTGTGTGTGTGTGTGTGTGTGTGTGTGTGTGAGTGAGTGAGTGAGTGAGTGAGTGAGTGAGTTACAGTTGATACTGTGGATAATGACAATGTACCTCTATCTTCAGACAAAGAGCTAATGACACGTGTCTTGTGTGCTCATCTCCAAAAGTGCTTTTGTGCACTTAAGCTGATTGAGCAAACCAAAACTCTGCATCAGTCAAATCTCTTGTATGAGATTACACACTTATGGATTCAAATATGATCGAGAGAGCACACGTGGCCAATATGATTACAAGTTTGGTGTAGAGTGAATTGAGGTCCTATGTCAAATGGTCAGAGTTCATCATTATATAATAACAATGCAAACATGTAAACATGATTGATGTTTTCACATATTTCCAACACGTGACATCATATATAAAAGCATTATTATTATTATTATTATTATTATTATTATTATTATTATTATTATTATTATTATTAATAATAATAATATTATTATTATTATTATTATGTGTATTATTATTATTATTAGTATTGTACTGTCATATTATGTATTGTTTATTTTATATATTATATAAAATATTTTTACATTTGT